>VCRD01002560.1:22141-35564 GCA_006783055.1 Trinorchestia longiramus | reverse complement strand
AGCAAGGCCTCATCACGGCTTCAGCATAGCCTCGGCACGGCCTCAGCACGACTTCACCACGGCCTAAGCGCAACCTCGCCACGATTTCAGCAAGGCCTCGTCATGGCTTCAGCATAGCCTCGGCACGGCCTCAGCACGACTTCACCACGGCCTCAGCGCAATCTCGCCACGACTTCAGCAAGGCCTCGTCACGGCCTCAGCTCGGCTCAAGCGCAGCCTCAGCACGACTTCAGCGCAGTCTCAGCTCAACTACGTCCAGCACCAACCGTTTCGCAACGCACATACAGAACCAAATCAGGACGTTTATTACGCAAGAAATTTTCGTTCGAACTACCTTCTCTCTAGGGGGAGGGTACTTGTAGTGGCTTAGTCACCCCTTAACGCGTCACAGCCTCCTCGTATTTTCTCCAGCAACTAGTGGCTTAGTCACCCCTCAATTCAAATCTTCATTTACGTCATTTCTAATTTAGTTAACGCTAGATTCCAATGTCCGCCAAAGTGTTCAGTAATTATAAGTCATACCAATGTAACGTTTATCAATAAATGAGTTCCAACTTCTACTCGGTGTTTCACCCTTATACACTTGAGTAGGAGCTTATGTAAGACCGCTACCGTAGCAGGCTATAACTGGAGATCACAAGCCCTAACCGACTCACAGGGCGTCTACGTCGAGTAGACGTAAGGCAAGATCTCTAAACAGTTGCCTTAACGGAACCAAAACGGCGCAGGTAGCACTACAAAGGTCTTACAGATCTAATAGGATAGATTAAAAGCTCTCATTTTTTGACCACATCAACATTTCTAAACACAAGTGTCTGCAGATAACATCTCACATTTTTTGTGTTTTGAAGGTGGATGATAATATATCACAATTACTCATATACTTTTTAAACTTCATAGGAAAATTCAATCCATAGCTATCAAAGTAATAAAGTTTATTTGTTTTTTATACCAACAAGTCCAATGAGTTCCCAACCCTTCCTCCACATCTAAATTTAGAATTCCTCGCTCAGTTTTCAAAGGTCTTTCAGGGAGTGTATCTCAAAAAGATACTTCTAACTTTTGGTATTTTTAATACTTCTATGTAATTTAGTAAATCATATTGGGTTAATGGTTTAATGAGTACTATGTTCTTGGTGTTTTCAACAGGAGACCCTTGCCGTAAGTTTTTTTGCCAGTGTCAATCTTAAACCTTCCCCCTTTCCATCTTCTCTCGCTTTATTATGTCTCATAGTTTCTGTTAATAATATGTCAGTAGCTTTTTTTATTAATGGCAGATGCTATAGCTCAAGCTCCTCCAGCAAGTGATCCTACAGCTCCTAAAGCTCCAAGTAGAGCAGAAATTGTGAATAAGAAACCTACTTTTATAGCTGCTTCTTTAGATACAAAAGAAATTTTTTTTTTTTAAACTAAACACTTTCCTTTAACAAGTATTTTATTATTTTTGGTTTGAATGTACAGTGGATTTTCAATTTCAGTTTTCGTTTTGCCCTTAAGACAATACATCCTTTTTATAACATTGAAATGTCAACATATTTTATTTTTTAGTACTTTAAATTCATTTTATCACCTTCTAAATTATTGTAACTGAATGATTCTATCAGATAGAATAAGTGCATAAGTATGTGTATCATCAGGAATGTTAGAACTAAATTCTGCTTTGATTTTAATATCAATGCTACTATCTTTAATCCTCTCGTTTTGTCTGTTAACATCAAACATGATTATAGAATGTAAATATTTATAATCTCTATACCCAATGGAACAATTTTCATGAGACAAAAAATCGGTTAGCATATTATAAGCTATAGCCAAGGACTACTGTGAATAGGACGTGCACAGCATAATAATGTACTACGCTAGCGGAGGCCATTGAATTCTTAGTAACAAAACATTTTCTATTGGACAAATTGATCAAAAATTACTTCTTCAAAGCAATAGAAGTGATAACAAGGTTTTCCAGTGAATTTTAAATCATTTAAAGCACTGTAATGCTTTGAAATACCAATTTTAGCCGGACTTAACTTGTATTGTTGTATGTATGAGATTAGTGGAAACTTTATAAAAACTCCAGTTGCTGCAGTTTTGGACTTTACAAAATGGATTATAGTTAAACCTTTTCCAATTCAGAGACACAAGCATATAAACATACACGCAAATAAACAAACAGACATAGAAGCAAAAACCTACCAAACTGCAGCGATTAGTCAGGTAACCGGGCCTACTTTACAGAGGTCTGAAGAATGACTGCATTCTTCTGCTGGTCTTTCTCTAGGTTGTGGAGTCCATTCAAAAGAACATTTGTCAGATGACGGAACATCTTGGGACAGTCAATGTCAATTCCACTGAAGCTGGCCAATGTCAACAAGATCTACAATAGTCTTTCCTGGCAGCAGGCACGGTGACGGGCTTCCTTGATGAAACACAGTCCACATCTGACAAGATCAAAGGTGCACACATATGGAGTCGTCAGGGAACCTCTGGACACTGTCTCGATAAAGTCCTTTACGTCACTGGTCAGAAGAGGTTCCTCGGCACTGAAGGACACATCGTCTGCACAATTCATCTCAAGCCACCCTGCCACATAGGCCGCACTACACTCTTCTCTCACAGTCAGTGTCATATCTGTGGTGCACCTTTTGATATAGGCTGCATCCTCCAGGTCAATGGTAGTCCTCAAGCAGGTATGTTCCTATGACTCAGGCTGGACATCGATGGACTGGAGGTTTGTGGCAGCATATCTTGCGAGGCGATGCTTGCCTGCGGAGAACACATCGTCAGTAGTCATGAAAGAGTTCGCACCAGTTGATTGACGGTAGACTGGGAACTCTCCCTCAAGCTGGTCACTCTGGTTCTCACGCAGCAGAACATACTGGGAGTCTGTGTTTCTGAACAAGTAGGGGCAAACGACAAGCAGTCCCTGCGTAGTCTGCACCAGTGCCTTCTTGGTGTCATGGGTAAGTCACTGGATTCGACTTGCTCCATGTCCTGAAGCAGCATCCTGGAAAATCGTCAGGAAAGTTTGCAGGTTGGTTGACTGGGGATCCTGAACAGCTCGATATGGATCGTTCATGCACTGGTCTTCCCCCATCACTGACACATTCACTACATTTCACCAGTTGAGGATGATTTGGATGAACTTAGCAGTGCCACGGCATCCTTTGAGTTTCAATGAAGAAACAACCTTGTCATTAAACTCTTCAAGACATACTGTACATTTTGGATTTGAAGTAGTGTGGGGTTGGCAGTAAATTGATTGAGTGTAGTAGTCATCAGAATACTGCCTTTCTCTGACTCGTACAGTTCCTTGACGTCTGCAAATGATGCCGTTGTTTCATTTTAAAAACTGATCTTTTGGCCATTCTTACCGATTCAGTTGTTGCAGATGCACTGTAGCAGATGTACTGTGTCAAAAAGGAGAAACCAGACACGCTCGTTGTCAAGAGGATGTTTGACTGTGGCACTGCAATCACCCAGCCGATCTAACAGTTTACAATACTACTGATTCACCTTGTGGTTGTCTGTGATAGACTCGATGACCCATCTCTCGATGACCCGACAGTGTGTGGACGGGTGTCATAGAAATCATCAGACTAAGTCCTTTGTGTAGCGACTTAATCATGGCACACAGCATAGAAGCGGCCTTGCAGTCTCGGTTGTTCTCCGCCATGCCACTCATCACCCCACCAGAAAATGAAACAGTTGGGTGAATCTGTACTTCATCATCACCAGCTTGGTCGACTGGTGAGCGAATCTGCTTGCGATTAGTAAGACCCAGGTTCGAATTGTTGAATGTTTAAATGTTCCACCTTGAATGTGTTCGCCTTTAGTATGTTTAAGGTTAATGTGTAACGCTGTGATGAATAATCTTGTAACAGAATGTGTTTAGAGTCAGCTAGTGGTAGAGAACCATTGTCTCAGCGCGTTCTCTGGTTCCGGCCCCATTCTTGTGCCTGCCGTTGCGATGTAAACATTGGTGTCTGTACTGTATCCAAAACTGTGTTCACTGAAATAAACCTGGTTAGCGTAATCACGCTCCTGTGATTTTTCTAACCTTCTAACACGAATCCCGCTGCCGACATGGTTGACGCGGCTAGATATACGGCATGGGACTTGGGTAAACAACCGAATAATCATCAAAGTAATTATCCGACCCAAGAATGGGCCAGAAGGTTCGTTCCTATAGCCTCATTCTATTTTATTCTATTCTATCTACCAAGAGAAACACATTCTTCTGCTGCAGTGTCTGGACTTTGTCAAATGTTTCCTTCAGCACCTGGTCCTTGTCAATAGATGAAGGGATGTACTGCAGCTTGTGTATACATGGCAGCACCAAAAAGTCTCTGAGCTGTTCATAATTACACTTTGGGTATGATTGAAGAGCAAAACAATAAACATTCATGGAAAACTACTTCTGTGGTAAAAGTTCCAACTGACGTGTCAAAAATACCAACTTCTTCTCTTTCTCGTTGTCGACACAGGCTGACGTGTGAGCGTGAAGAGGAGTGACAACATTTTGGATCGTTTTGTAAAAGGGGATGTTATAGATCATTGCCAAGCGCACAGTTTCGTCGAACTGAGTATACTATCTCAAACCAGTGTTGGGATGAAGTGTCTTAAACAGTGATACACTAATGCCGTTGTTGAACGCACTGAACGTTAGTTGGGAACCCAAAGTGGGCTTGTTTTCGACAATCACAGACAGGCTGCATTCACTGAAGTTATCGGTCATAAACAAACACACAAGCCTTTCTTTTCATCTGAAAATAATCAAGTTCTTGTACTGCTTCTGCAGGTTACGTTCAGGTTTGAAAGTATCAAATGAAGTAATCTTATCCATCTGAAGAAAATACCTCAGTTGTTAGTCTTTAACTTTCACCGTGTGAGGTGCAGGTTTTGGAGATGGCAGACATGAGGCAGGCCCATTGAAAGTACTGGGAGGGATGCCAGATCGCATAGAACCACCATCCAATTTGATCAAAGGTGGGTCAGCACCCCTGTGTATCTCACAAATGAAAAACTTGTCTGGATTAACAACAAAGTTTTCACGAGGTGGAAGAACATCAAGCCACTTCAGTCTATCAGACTGCTCTTTCGGCAGGCAAAACACGCGGTGCCTGTTCGCTTTATTGTAAATATCCCAACAGTTCACAGCCTCACACTTGTTCGGCATTTTTAATACATATAATTAGCAAAAACTTTGTATACCAACAGTATTCACTTAGAAATGCAGTGATGTACCTCAAAACTAACAACAATGTCCGATTGAAACCCAGTGACAGACCACGACTATGTTAGCACTGTGACAGTTGGTGACTAACTGAAATCGGTAAACTGGCCTCCGCTAGCGTAGTCTACTATATGGCCGTGCACGTCCTGTTTACAGTAGTCCTTGGCTATAGCACGGTTATTGTTATCAAAATTAATTTGTAAATTGTGTTCAGGATACTTTTCATTATTCAATTGAACATATGCATTGGTCAAGCTACAGTTATCAAATACTCCGTTGTTTACGACCTGAGAATTAATCTTTTTAATTTGAAATGTTAAAAACGATATATCGAGGTCTTTGAGTTCCCGAACTTGGTGTCAACGTCCAATCTAAAAATTTCTGACTAGGATCGACAATGGTTTGTTCTACTTGTCAATTCAAATAAGCAGTCGGCATTGTGATTTTATCTTTAATTTGATCTTATAGCTTGATCTTATATTTATTGGATAGTTTATAAGCTGTCATCTTCCAAATCAGTCATTTGATAGTAATTTTCCCATCAACTACTTTATCATCATTATTTGCGTCTTTCTCATTAGTTTTGAATAGAGCATTAGAATCATCACCTCTTCTCAGAGTTAAATTGTGCCTCACTCCATAGAGCACCTTTGTATAATTTTCACAAAATCCAAACACGTGTGTGAGAGGAATAATAGCACTAAATTCACCATCAGCTGAACTTAAATAATCAATACGCTCATTGAACCCATCGTTTGATTTTTCACTTTTCTTTGGATCCATACTCCAAAAGAATTTCATAGCTTCCTTCGAATTTCGTAGATATGTTACGAACCCTTTTAAAGTTGTTGCAATGCCAGATAACTATATCCTTTAATTTCTTCATCTCCGATTCTATAAGAAACTAGATCAAACATATGCATCAAACCGTTATTGATCATTACAATTTTTTCATCTTTAAAATTGTAATCACCTCCTGCCTCTTTATTTAAAGTTTTTACTATGTAGATAGAACTTCTAGAAGGTAGTAGAACTTAATCTTAATTCTGAATAATGATCATGATATCATTATATTCAGAATTCAAATCAGTTCCAATTTGTAGTTCATAGTTTTGAGTTTCAATTGTTTTAATTGACTCATCAATTTTAATAGTTTCATTCCACTGTAAGCTATCCATTTTTTAAAGTATAATTTCTCAAGATATTTTCAATTCCTTGATCTCAGGTGTAATAGAACTGTAACTTTTTACCTCTAGTATTTAAAGTATTGCTATTTGGATATGTAAACCATACTCTAATATCGTAAAGTAAGGGTTGATATACAGGTAAATAAATTGGTTTGGTAGGATTTCCTACACTTTTATATCCCGGTAGAACGTTAGGAAAAAATGTGAGCAGAATATTGTGCAAAGAGTATTGAGGTACGATCCATTAATTATACTACAATGGATAAGTATTGTATTGATAGACATTATATTTACTATATTTGCCCTTTCATGTTCTCCAACACCTCCTAAGAGACATCGCCAAATCCTAACAAAGTTTTTAAAGTGTTGAATTCATTAAAACCTATTTTATTATCAGATCAGTTCAGAACAATGACACATTCCAGAGTATTTGTATTCGCTTTGATTTCAATGAAATTTTAAAGCTTCTTCAGAACAAAATTATTGATAATTTTTATATCATAGCAACGTATTGAATTGGTGACGACATTTCCAACATCATTTAATTCATAATAAATTTATTATTACTATCTTTGATGTTGGGATAGAATGATACATATCTAACCCAACTAATGCAATTTCATGAAATTTGCTTTTATCCAACTTTATAAAAGGAGTAATATTTGTTGTAGTCACTTTTTCAACTCGTAATAACTATACTTTATGATTTCATTTTTTAAGACAAAATTATTAAACTTCTTTAGATCATTTCCGTTAAATAGCTTACGTTTGAGAAGTCGATGTGTAAAAATTTGTAATTCATTAAAGATCCCAGTGTTTCCACCGGAAAAAGAATCGAACAACATCTGATGTATTTTTACGATATAATTAATGTTAGAAAGCAACGCAGCGATCCTAAATCCATAAACATCAGAATCTGAAGCATCTTCGGTGTACTGTAGAGCATCATACGTGGAATGTCATTTTGATGGACCAGGTGAAGGCAAGGGTAGATGTGTAGATCTATACATTGGTCTTGAAGTAGGATTAAAACTATAAGTTGTTGCTGAAGCTGGTGTAGGACTTGATCCACGATTTGGTTCACTACTTACTAGAACTCAATCCCAGTGTTGGACTCGTAGCTCGTATCTTTTCTACAGCAGATCGAATCTTATTCTTCTTCTCTTTTTTATATAGGGGTCTAATAAAATTTTTATACCTATCCCCTTTGTGTGGCTTTATTGTCCCATCCTATTTGAGATGAGCTTTATTAAGATGCAACATATCAAAATACGTTGTTTTATCATTTTCATCAAAATTTTTAGGTTTTCGCTTTGTCAACAGTTCCCATAATCCAACTGTTCCTACGAACAAATCATTAGCAATTTTTAGGTTATCCCCCTGTTTTTAATTCTTTCATTACCAAGCATAGCGTGTTTCTCATTAAATTAGAGAACGTATGCTTTGTCATACTAATTTCCAGTTTCCAAGCATGACTTAAAAAGGATTTAGCTATGGGACCAACTAAAGATGTAGATTCAGGAGAACTCGATGCCAATATTTCTACAGGTTAATATTCAATAGATTCAATTGTCTCATGAGGTATATCCTTTATTGTCAATCTTGTTTGCTTAGTTTCGTCAGCAATTTTCGACAGAGGCTCAAGAAGTTGCTTGCAAACTCTTTTTTCATCACGATATAAATCTTGTTCTATAATCTTCTCTATTGTAAATTGTTTTTTAAGGCTTTCCTAATGTTTAATAAATCTTATTTATTTTTGATGTTAATCAACGGCATTTTTTAGAGATAAAAAACTCAACTAATTCGAACTTAATGAGAGTCCATTTTGTTCCTAATGTGAGTTCATTATCAACTTAAGGTGAGTTTTGTTTTTGATATTCATGAAGGGTCATCATATCCTTTCCACTTAACTAAGATTTTTCTTTTACTTTTTTAAATTTTCTCAATTTTATAAACATTATTGCTGTATTTTGAGAGTTCTTGTTTATAAAAACACCCGGTTAATTTTTCATTATTCATAGCTTTCAATCTACAAGTCACCGGTTCTGTTAATATTTTAGAGATGATGAATAGCTCACGTGTGGAATTTGGTAAATATCCTTTATGAAAGTCTTTACGTTTTCTGCTCATCCTCACCCAATCTCTAACGTTGAATTTTGTTCTTTCAGAATATCCTGTGTTTGTAGAAATGAATTATCGTAGACCCTTTTACTGTTGTTTTTCAATGACGCTTCGCGAGGTGTCATTTGTACGGATCTATGAATACCATTATTGTAATTGTGAATTAGATCTTGTAGAATATTCACCCAGTTCCTAATTTTGGTGTGTGTAAAATATTTCCATATTCTAGTTTTTAAAATGCTGTTGAAGAGCTCAACAACTTGAGCTTTCGTTTTATTTTCTGTTTTATACCATTGAAAATTATGCTTCTGGAATAATTTTTGTGTAGGTTTGTTTATAAATTTTAATCTTTTATCAGCTTGAATTTTAGGGGGCATTCATTCTTTGAAAAGCATTTTAAAAAATACATTGATTTCCTTACCAGTCTTTTTCTGAATATGAATAGCCCAAGTAATTTAGTAAAGATATCAATCACAGTTAAAATATAGTTTGTTCCTTGATCTTTGTAGTTTTGCATGATAACTAAATCAGCTCGCCATTGATCATCAATCTTTGATACTTTAACCCTTTTTGTATTAAAACAGTGTGCTATTGGTATATGAAGAGCATATGTTTCTTGGGATTCTAACCAATGCTTTACTTGATTTCGAGACAATCTCCGCCTACGAATTTCATTAATTCCAATATAACCTATTCTAGGATTATAATATATTTCACTTCAGATTTTATCCCTCACCTCTGTGAGTGCACTTGGACCTTTTTTGCAATGCCAAATCCTAACTAGCTTTTCTTAGCCATTATAGTATTTTTAGTATCTTGTCTAACGTAATCAGGTTCACTAGGATCTACTACAATTTCAGCAGCTTTTTTTGCTAAGATATCATCCGCATAATTTCTATCTTTAGTTTTAGGATAGCGAGAATAAAAATATCATGCTCTTTACAGGCCTGATCTAATGAATTAACCCCCTGATAACCTTCTAGAGTTCGTTGTTGAACTTTAGTACAAGGACCGCAAAATGAGTGGGTATGTCCTGAAATCAACTCCTATGTCCTATTGCCTCCTGAAATCAAGGCAATATATTTTTTTCATATTTTTTCTTGGAAATACCTTGAAATTGGTTGGCTAAACACATATTTGAAAGAAAATTTTATTTTTATCAAAAAATTAGAGTTTTATTTAATCGGCTACTACAGATGCCGTCAGTAATTATACAGGCTTAATTTGCTTCTTATACCAATTTATCTTCCATTGCAATTACTTAGCCTAAATTGACACAGGCGTGCTTTAGACAACAGTTGTTTCATGAAATACACTACTATTTATCAGAACTATACACCTTTCTACATAAAACTGTATAAAAATAGAGGCTTTACTTCTACTAACAGTCCGAAAAACAGCCTGTGCCACCATTTCTTGCTCTTCCGATCAGATCCGTAGAGTTGCTTCATCATGTCATGCTTGTCAACTCCTCCCATGTGTCTGTTGTAGTCTGTGACCACAGATGGACAGGTTACCGTGAGTTTGATACCTTTCTTGTTCTTTCTTTGAACAGTACTGTTCTCAACATCGTGATAATTAGAAATGAGGTGAACAGGCTTGGAATCATGCCATTTGAAGACTGTAATACCTGATGGAGTTGATCTATAGTCAAAGTCACCTCTTTTCAAGGACTTATCTCCGCAGAGCTGAGGGAAATCTTTTCTACTGCTTCTAATGGTTCCACAAGCTAAGATGTGTTCACTTCGCAGGACTTCCATTAGAGGTATAGAGGAGAAATAATTATCGAAGAACACCTTGTGATTCTTTTCAGTGACATCTGATAGCAGAGACTTCACAACTTCTCCACCAAGGCCCAGCAGTTTTCTCTGTGCGCTGTTCTCCGATGTCTCTGATTTGCCAGTATAAACATTAGTCTTGAATGTGTAGCCAGAATCATCAGCGAGGCACCAAAGCTTATAACCCCGCTTGATTGGCTTCATGGGGTTATACTGTTTTAGTGTACTTCTTCCCTTGAAACGTATAGTAGATTCATCAATGCAAAGATACTCACTGAGAGATCGGTTTTCATTGAAAACTTTGTTCAAGTGTTGGAGAAGAGGCCTCACTTTGAACAACTTGTCACGGTTGCTTGTGTCCATTTTTGAGTTATCATTGCAGTGCAAGTTGGATAGAATCGTTTGATATCTATCTCGAGTCATTGCATTCTGTATCGGAACAACTCCTAAGTCAGCACTTGAAGAACAGTAATGCTGAATAGATGGCAATGAATGGTAGCCCATCAACATGTTCACTCCTAAAAATACTTTTATTTCATCTTTAGTTATATGGGCGGGCTTGTTTTTTTGGACACTTTTCAAGTTACTTTCAAAGTGAATCTTATCAAGTATATCCTCATCTATAAACTTGAAGAAATAGTCTACTGGCTTTGAGCAATTCAATTTTTTCTGAGGAAGTGGAGTGAAAGCCGTGTCAATTGCTGGCTCTGGTTTCTTCTTCCATCGTCTTGCACTATCAGCTGCTCCTTCATCAGGTTCTGCTTCTGTCGCCTCTTCCGGTTGAATTTCAATGGATTGATCTCCAACTATTATTACCGCTATATCATCTAACATCATGGTGAGGTCTTGCTGGATGGTTTCCAGACTGCTTGGTCTAAGCTCAGTCTCCTCTTCAGATTCATCTGTGCTGTCATCGTAATCTGATGGAATGTCGTTATCAAGTGCATCCCTGATTTTCTCCAGACTGAGGCCTCTGCGTGCAATTTTCTGAAAAAAATTCTTATTAGTGATGATTTTTATATATTACATTCACACTAATATGCAGAAACATAAACACGGCATCTTGGATCACTGGTAGTGATAATTCTAAGTTCATGAATAGGCTATGTCTGAATGAGAACAATTTATCTCCATTTCATATGAATAATTTGTGTCTTGTGATTATGCATGTCACATCGAGAGATGAGTTTGCAAAAATTATAAGAAAATATAGAAAAGAAACTGCTAGCCCAGCATAGGAAAATAGATTGAATGATGACAGAAACATGAAAGAAAAAAATTGCTGCACCATGAATGTAAATGAATTTTCCTCACTCACATTCGTGAATATTCACAACATTCAGGCAATATATACATTGAAAATATATGTAAAATGTTTTCTAGTATAATAATGTAGTTTTAGTAAGTGTCTAAGATAATATATACTCGCAATAGTGAAAAAACAATTATATAAATATTTAGCCTCTCACATCCCTGACGGCATCTGAGAAACAGCCTTTACTGGAGGCATCCACAGTGCATGTTAGTTATTACACCATAAAATGCTTCAATTCAATCATTTTTAGCATAAAAATACATATATACACAGAATAATAGTTTACAAATAATGAGTGAAAGTTATTTTGCTCTGCCAACATTACCAACGTATAAAATAACACTGTAAATTAGGAGTATATAAAATGATGCCCACCTCTTCTCGTGACAACGCAGTAACTCCTGATGCAAGCTTGATGCAGCTCTCAGTTGCCAGATATCTCTATATTTTGCATTTTCAGGCAGCTCCCTACACTGCTGTCAGGGTTTCAGGTGAATTAACCGATGCATTGCATTTTTATAGACAAAAATATTGAGTGGCATCTGACGATGCCGTCAGGAGGCAAAGGGTTAAATCATTGGAAATTAAATTTGTAAAATATTCTTATAAAAATGATAATCTATAACACAGCATCAAATTACCCGAATATGTTATCTATTGAAAATCAAAACTATTTGAATGAGGTAAAATCGCTTCTTAATAGTGAAAAAGCTGGCAAAAGTCTTGTAAATACAATGCTTAGAAAATTTCCTTTACCGGAGATGCATTTAAAATTACCTTCTAATATTCAATCCGAACTAATTTATTATTAAATTGATAGTTATTGTTCGCTAATTGTGAAGAATTGCACGGGTAATCGATACAAACTATCACGTTTTTGCTGGACAAGTTAATTCTCCTTTAATAAATAAAATCTACATTCAATGTATTCATGTAATTTAAATAACACTATTAATCAGCTTCACATTTATGTAAGTTACCCCAACTTTTTTCATGCGCTGTTGAAATTTCTTCTTGCTAACTGGACCTATAAACTTACCTAATTTAACATAGCATGAAACTTAACCTTAACTTTAACCTTAATTTTTATTTCCACTTCGCTCAACCTTAATCTTGATCAACTAAATTTTTTCTCGCCTATATTGACTTAAACTTGTCTTATCTAAGTTACTTTCACACACAAATGTATTTATCTGGTCAGGCTTAAACTAAAAATATAAGGAAAAGTTAACTAACGCACAACCGGATAATCGGTAACGCTTATTTTTGAACACAACGCTTCGTGGCAGTCCCGATAAGCGTATTTGAGCACAAATCTGGATGGAATAGAATGTGGAAACGGTAACGAACCGTTTAGCCCAATATTGGATTGTTACCCAAGTACCACGCCGTTTAAAGTAAAAGCATCAATCAAGCAACATGCACCTCAATCACACACAGAGATTTCAGTATATGCATACATGCACCTAAATCACGCACAGGCATTTCTGTTGCTCACACATGTGGCGATACGTCTTAAACGGCTGGTGAATAATGACATGTCTAATTAATTTGCAAGTGATTGAATTAATGCATTTAAAAGAGGTAAAAGTTTATCTGCCTTCATTTAATTGCATGACGATTGATTGTTGAGTTCTTTTCTATCTCATGATTTACGTAATCTTGGTTTCCACGCATGGTTTTCCTGCATGCTATCCTTCCGTTATATTTCAATTAATACTTGTAATAACATAAATAATTAAATGCATTAAACATACATACGTAATCGCACTAGAGGGATACTAATCCTCTG
>VCRD01002560.1:6115-17389 GCA_006783055.1 Trinorchestia longiramus | reverse complement strand
TGCTGTCGATTGACAATCCTCCTCGTTGTTCGTTGTTTCCCCCCTCTTGTTCGAAGCTGGTGTGGCTGACGCTGTAGGCTCCGTGTGTGCTGGGGTGTTCAAAGTGCCGCGGACAGAATTTGACTATCGATGAACAATAGTATAAAAAGGTTAATAATACATCTAAAACCCACAAATATTTTTTAGAAAAAATATTTAAGAACATGTATAATAAATACATGAACAGAAGTTTACAATACCCGACTTTTTTCTTGATGTTATACATGAAAATTATTGTAATATTATTTCGGAATGTTTTGATACATTCTACTATTTGGCAACCGAAATTTTGTCAGTATTCATTTGCTGGTTATTTGCTTCACAAGCATAGTAGAAGCGCATAATAAACACCATATTGGGGTCAATAAAATCATCTACTTGATCAGGAAACTGGACCTAAATGTCTCAACGGATGATGTGGTGAAAGCATGCGACCGATGCTAGTCAATTAATCTCACTCCAGTGCACGAGATAGCAGAAGCGAATGCAGAATATAACTAGCACAGCTTGGCTATCAATATCGAGCACTTTGAAGGGCTTTTAGGGTCACGTAAATGTCACCAATTTAGAAACCCCTTGAAAGCGTCACGAATTTGGGATAGTCGAAGGTTATAACTTTAGGGACATGATAATGTCACCTCATTGAGAGTTACCTCTTTAGGGGGTATGAGAATCACCAGTTTCTGGGCGGCTTTTTCTTGCTGCTCATGTATAACTATGATTGAGGGTGAGAAACAAGCTGGATTTCGTAGGTGTGGTTTATTTTAAATGTCTGTTCGAACTAATTAAATTTGAGACTTGTATAAACGACACAGAATCCGGAATTTGACTGAAAAGTAGAGAAACCGAAAATGTGCCCTGGAACCTGCATTAACGACGCAATTTATGTAATTTTAAACAAAAAAAATATAAATAAAATAATAGGAACAATGAAACTGATGAAATACATGTCTATGTGCCAAGGCACAGCTTAGAGTTTTGGACAGTCAATAAACGACAGTACGTAATTTAGCTGCTCGCTAGCGATGTTTATTTCAGTGTACCACATGTAAGTAAATGCTTGAACTTACAGAAACTTATGACATAAAAACTGGGCAATGATATGACTGAGTTTCAAAAGTATTGTTTATTGGGACACGTTATCATTGAATTATTGAATTGCCAAGGATTAACGATGCTCAATTTATGTAAACAGTTATAAATAACAGAAGACGAAAACTACGCAGAAATTGAGTTACGCATTGCACCTGATTGAACGCAGTTACAAGAATCATACCTCCCTACACTGTCTAAGTGAAATGATAATGTGCAGGAAAGAGAATAATTTATTTTGGACACAAAAGGATTTTTGATACTAAAAACAAGGCTTACAGATTTTAAATACTGCACAAAAGGCAAGAAATACAGAATTTCTGTGCAGCCAAACCACACTGAATGTGTAAAAAACAATTATTTTATCTTGAGTATAAAAAACGACTGAGTCTAAGCAAATGGAACGCAAAACTATCTGCACGTGTTTCAACAAGTTCAATACGTTGTACCCATTCATGAAAGTATTTTTCAAAATCCTGATGACTGACTTCTCTGGTTTCAGCAGGACGGTGCTCCAGCCCACATTTCAAACAAACGCCATGGACTGGTTTAAAATTGGATTTGCTGAGTGGATTATTTCGAGGAATGGAGACGTCTTGTAGCCACTGAGATCTCCCCGCTGATTCTTATCTCTGGGACTTCGTAAAGGAGAAGGTTTTGAGTGTAGATCCAAATAGTATCACTGACGTGGAGAAAGCCGGGGTAGTCATCCAGCTATACATAGTGAAACTCTACGAAACATAATCCGCTATTCAGCCATCAGCAATCCCGTTGAATTGAAACCAGAGAAGCTCAGTTTAAAAATTTGTAGCATACGTAAATAAATTCTTATTTTCTCGGCTTTCCTGTGCTGGTTGTACTTATTTTCTTTGCTGGACAGAAAATAAGTTATTGCAATTCAAAGAGTATATACTTCTTTAGGCCGACCCTGAATATCGTTCTCAATTCCTGGGACGTGTGTCTGATTACAGCGTGTGTAGGATGTGCATAGATGTATTTTGTCAGGTTAATACAGTACTGTTGTTTTAATTCGAATGTGTATTATATAACGAACAACGTGGAATGTAAGGATTACAAAGTGTGAAGTGCATAAACGAAGGGCATAACTTAGCATTACTGTGAAGAAGGAAAGAACAATTAGTATTAAAAGAAGCAGGAGTGTAATAAAGAATTTTTTCTCGTTATCTACGATATTACGGAAGAAAAGTGACTTTGCAAGCTCAAATATCTTTTCTCCATGGGACGGCATGTGTCGTGAAACTTATGATATATGCATAGGTTTCATATTTCAGGGCGATGTGTAAAGTGTATGTATCGATATAAAAGTGTATGTATCGACAGTTATGTTAGAAGTGTGGGACTACAGGACGCCGTCAGACCAGGTACGTACATAAACTATTAACTCTATCAACAGAGGCCCGAGAAATAGACTGAGCCCCACCAGACTTTGACTCATAAACACAACAGTGCAGTTAATTTATGGAGAGTGAGACACTCTACAATAAAAATTAGCAATGAATAACTAAAAAAAATAGTGAAGCTTGTTTAAGATGGCCATGAAGCGAGAGATGCAACGACTGAGGAGCTAGACCTCGATAGCGATGTAGGGATGTGCAGGAGCGACATCGAGGGCATAGGTGTAGTTTTAGAGTTATGGGTGGATAGGTGAAAAGATTAGAGGGGGAATTAAATTAATTATTACACCTTCGAATAACAGCAAATTTTATACGTGCACTTAACCATGTATAATGGGAGAAGAATTAATTGCGAAATAGCTAGGAATGTACGGGGAACGATTAGTGTTATTGCTGGGTCGAATTTGTGTATTATACATCGAAGCATATCATCAGCAACGGATATCTAGCGTAAGGGCAAGTTTAACATTGTTATTGTCAACGTGATTGAGGTTAGCGACAGGGTAAATTTTATAATTTGATTTGAACGCCATTAATTTAACTATATTGTTCCGTGTGAACATTTAATAACTCAGCCATCAAGTATGTCATTGATCTGTAATAGTGCACTATTCAATAAGATATCATGTGCGGTTCATATGCGAAAATGTGGTAGATGACTCACATTTCCCATATCGTGAAGTTAGAATAACAAGTATTAAATCATTTGTGTGTATGATTACTCTCAACTTGCTATTGAAAAGAAGTACTGAGAGCACCTTTTACCATGTCATGTATTCNTTATATTTAATTAGGTAATTGCTAACATATTTTAATGAGAATTGCTATTATAGAAATATGAATGGTACATTGGGTGGTACCGTTCCTGCTACATTAATAAATGGTACATTGGGTGGTACCGTTCATGCTACATATTCATCACAGCGTTACGCAGTATCCTTAAACATACAAGATTAGAACACATTGAAGGTGGAACATATAAACATTCAACGAGCAGGAGACCTTTTGAATGCTGCATCGTGACTCGAACAAGAGACCCGCTAGTTAAGTCAGGTCGCTAACCATTCTGCCGTTTAGGTGATTTTTTAGGTGTGTCATGTTAGTAAAAAATATACCAAATACATGTATGCAAATAAAATATATACCTTATATGTTTGCTAAGAGACAATGTATGTTTAAAGATTGCCTGAGCAAAGTGATAAATTCAAAAAGGTTTCAAAAATTTATATTAAACCTACTTCTGTAATATAATATATGAGTTTACTGCGTATAATAAAATTTCTTTGTTTCACTTATGCTACTAATCATAAAGTCTTATAAAATCAAATAAAATTCAAAATTTCTTTTATCTATGAATTATTTGCATTTTACACATATGCTACTGAATAAAATTATAATTTTAAAATCATTAAATTACTATTTAAATAATAGTCAGGGTATTATGGATAATTGTACAAATTATCAGCATGGGAACTGTTGACATGGTGACGTCAGTACTCTCACTTGTAAACAAGATGGCAAAGCTTACATGTGAGGAACTGTCTCTCTTCCCTTTGAGAAACATTGAATCTGTAGTAAAATTGTTTAAAATTCATATTGAAAAAAATAGTGAGCCAAATTTAGCCATTCTTTCTATCATTCTTGGTTATATTGAAAATACCCTAACATGTTCGAGGGCTGCCGAAACCAGTGATGCTGTTGCACATTTAACACAGAATGAGAAAGAATGTCACTGGCTTGAAAATTCTACAAAAATACCTGCGGTTGAATATACTTTTGTTGAAGCTCTGTATCAAAGATTTCTATCCATCATTAAAGCTCACGTTGATGTTGCATCTTTTGGAAGCCCTAAGTTTGCCACAAGGGAACTTGTCAAGAGAGTTTCTGATGTGGTGTGGTGCACTCTATGCAGCAGTTATTACAAGGACAGAGCACATCTACAGTCTATATACAGCTATATGACAGGTAAATTTTGTTTTGATTCTTGATATTTTGAAAGGTGAGTAGTTAATTATTATGTCTGTGATTGAATTAATATTTTTTTAAGTGTAAAGAAAGCTTCTGAACAGGGGAGAACATATTTCTTTTGTGATTTACCATATTTTCCTTGGTAATTTTTTGTGATTTGATTGACTTTTGTGATTTACCTGCAAGAGATTGTGGCTCTGTGTTTGCATTACTAATACTTTTTTATTAGCTCTGTGGTTCTGTGTTTGGGTGTATGCCTCGAGTTTTCAAATGTATTTACAAATTAAAAATAAGGGCTTAGTTGCTACAATTGAGCCAGTTAAATGATGTACCTCCTATACTCAGCAGACTAGGCTGATAATTGTGTAAAATCTGGAGACATTGTTTACTAAAAATTACCAATGTGAAGTATAAAGGTCTTTATAATAGTTTAAATAACATTAAAATACTAGGATGGGAATTGTATCTTTAGAAATTCTCATCTTTCAGCACCTTCTGTATAGTGGCTTTGTGTGAGCACATTTATTTAAGCTGTGAGTCTTTTTGTGCTGAAATAGACTACAATCAACAGATGAACCATGATTTTAAGTGGAAAATTTGTTTGAGTGATACATGTGCATGGTTTAATTGATGCTAACTAAAAGCTAGGTTTCAGGTTCTAAATCTTGCTAGGTTTCAGGTTCTAAATCTTGGTGAAAAAAGTAAATATAGGTGTTTTATAAGAAGTTGCATAAACTTTGTTGCGTATATTAGCATAAAGGTTGCATCTATGTAATCAAAAGCTGAAAATCAGTTTGTTTCACAACAATAACTTATATTGTGCACTAAAACGTGTATTTTCGCTATGGAATATATGAAGTAGTATATGTGTTCTATGTTAACTACAATTGCAAAGAATAGGGAAAAATGACAATCTAAACTAAGAAAAGGGTATAAATGATCAACGATTATGATGCTAAAGCATGTAAGACTTTCTAATAATATTGAAACTCAAGTGAATATATTTTTCTGTGCAACACTACTGAAGTAAATTTTGCATTGAAACAAAAATTTGAAGTACTTATTGTATGCAAAAAAGTTAGTGTAGCTTTTTTGATAAATTGTAAGATATTATGCAGCAATTATAAGTGAAATATATTGTTCTAGCAGATTGCACAATTATCAAGCTCAAATATGAGGTAATGTTACCATTTGCCTTCTGCATGATTTTGGTTTGTTATATTTTGGTAATTTCAGAAAGTAGGAATGTGTACAGTTTAGATTGCTTATATACCAATGCCTGAACACAGAGCATTGCAAAATGTTTAAAATGCGTTTGAAGTTGTCCAGAACTGTCGTGTTACAGGCATGAATGTATTATTGATTAAATTTAATTAAGAACAAATGGGGTTATTTTTACGTGCAGTTGATAAATCTACACCCCAGTCCTAATAGATTAAGTAATGGAATTTAGTGGTATCATAATGATTCAAGGTTTGTAGTCATGAGATATTCTTGTGCTTTGAGGAATGTAATAATAGAATGATATTTTGGGTATTAATGATAACTGACTGCATAATTCACTTCTAGTGCTGATGTTAAATTATTTTGCCTGCTTCCATCATTATTTCTTTTTGGCTCTTACTAGGTGTGTACTCAAGCTCAAACACACTGGTAGAAGAGTTGGATGCTGTGCTCATTTCCAACATTTTCAATTTATTTACTTGTGTAGTTGAATACTCATGTTCAATTCAGTTGGATAAGGAAGTAATGCTTTACATTTTATTAGTTTAGTAAGAGGTATTGTGTTATCAACAAGCCAGTCACTAATAGGATTATTTTTGTCCCTGACTAATATAGACATTAACATTTCACTCTGCCATTGATTGCATCACTGATTTATTGTCAATCATATTATGCATTTGTCACAGATGTTGCATTAATATATGATCGCATCCCACATTTGTTACCAGTCGTCCATGTACATAGCCAAGCCTGTCAATTGCTTCAATATTTTACCAATCTCTTAAGATTTGCATCAAAGATATACTAGATTTGCACTAAATATATAAGTTGCATAGGTTCTTTTAGATTTGATATTGATTGATGGTTGATTGATTGATTGTATCAGAGTTGGTGTTGAATATCTCAGATTTGATGTGGATTGAGTCAGATTTGGCCTCCTTTGAGTCTGATTTGTAACTGAGTTCTCTAAAGACTGGGTAAGGGCACCAGATTTTCACTAATTGCATTGTAATTTTTTCTGCATAAACATATTTTGGACATTGTGTTGTACTTTCTTTTAATACTGTCATAATTTTATGGATATTGCTTCATAATTTTTTGAATATTGCATCATAATATTTTAAAGTTGCATTATAAATTGCTGTCAGTTCCTATAGGGAAAATCTTCTATTTTGTGTCTGATTTGTTGAAGGTATGCAGAAGTACATTACAGTTCTGTTATAAATTTCTGCCAATTGAGTCAAATGTTTGTCTGTAGAGGCATCAATTTTTGTCAATTGTCATGTTTTTTGTGATATCATTTTCTGCCAATTGGGTCATAATTCATCAAATGCTTAATAATTGTTTGCATAATACCAATTTTTAACCAAATGTGTCCTATTTTTGCCGAGTGTTAAAAATGTTTTTTTTATTTTGCCAATTGCATTATAATTTATTTGGCCAAATGTGTCATAGAAATATTGTGCCAAATGTGTGAAAATGTTGTTTTAATGCATTGTTATATTATTGAATGCTTCAGAATTTTTTTGGTCAAATGTTTTATTTTTTGATTGCCAGGTGATTCATGATTCTGTTTGCCAAGTTTCATAATTTTTGACCAATTGTATGACAAATTTGTCCTATATTTTTACTGTAATACATGATGTAATCATCCATGATTGTGGTGTGTATTCTGTATGTACTAAAAAATGAGTTATATGTATAAGCACAGTTGACACTCTGGTAACTAGTTTAATCTAATCAAAAACCATTTCTCACAAGTTGAAAATCTGTTTATGATGAAATATATACATATGTGTGAAGTTAACTTTTTAAATTTTTCAATAACAAAATATTATTAATGATAGACACAAGATAAATGTAAAAAATACTTTACACCCTGCAATATCCCATACTTTGTTGTCACTGAAGTTGTTCTCAATTGACAGAAAAATTTGAAAGAGACGAGACAATGATGGTCCTTTCGCCGTAAAGTTTTTATTGATGCCAAGTACTCCCTCTGGTTGGAAACAGTCAGTAAAATATTCCAGTTTCTAGTGTTTTTAAGACAATTCAGTTTCTGTGTGCGATATAAATTAACCCAGAGTGTGCTAAAACTATTGCAGACACTGCTTTACTGCAGATCCTGTTAAATAATAATTGATTGTTTCATGTTAAAGGATGTTGAAAGATTTTCTCAGACTACCTGCTGTAACAGCAGGAGAATGAAAATAAAGTAGAAACAACGTGAAGGGTTATCAAAAGCAGAAAAAGCACAAATTAACAAAGAATGCACAACCTTCATGCAAGCTCTGCTAGAACAATTCAAAGATCAGATGTTTTAAAAGATTGACTGAATTCCAATGAAAATGCATTTGTAGTGTATCTAAGGTGATTTATTTTGAATGTAGGGATTTGTTTGTTCAATGATCTTATATGTTAATGTTCAATGGGCTACTTCGGATTCATATTTCTTGAGTTGGCTGACATATTACTTGGTGTCGTGCTGTCAGAACCGGCTGGCGGTTGGTTGGGCATTTGCAACCATTCACAAACTTTTACGTTCCTAATTTTAGTTTGGTAAATTTTGTTAAATTAGCCCCCGTTGATTTCATCCATGCCGTAACAGTTAAATATTTTTGCCTATCACAAGCGCCTATCATTGGCCGTACTGTTGTTGTTTGCCCAGCGGGTGATGGGCATAAGTCATGGGTGTGGGGAAGGCTCGGGTGGATGGTGAATAAGAGGAGGGAAGTAGGTTGAAAGTGAAGGGACATAGGAGAAGAAGGTTGCCGTCGACACTGGGCCCAGCCAGAGGTTCAGAGGGGTAAGGTGGGTAGGGGTGGTGGGTGCAGCTGCAGAGGTGGTTGGTGGTCTGGTCCGCGGTGCTTTAGGCAGGGCACGTCGGGTCCTGCAATGCTCCTATTTGGGTCAGGTATAAGTTTAGGGCTCTGCTGTGGCTGTCCTGTCATCTTAGCTAGGAAAGCTTCACTTCAAATATAGAGCAGCACATTGTTTACATAAAATGAACTTGTGTTGATTGTCAGACTGTGGTTTTTCTCATAAAAGTTATCTAGAAACTGATTAAAGATCATGATTATTAAACTAATGGTGTTAAAGAATAAAATGTCAGTAACGTTTCGTTTGCTTGGTCACCCAAGTATGAAACGATTTAGGTATGACGTTCAATAATCCCCACTTCAGTATTAGATTAACTGGGTCGAGTAATGCCTGCAGTACCTCAGTAGCTTAAAGCACACATTTTTACAAGATATTACAGTTTTTATGTTTTACAATATACACAGAATTGTGTCACTTGATTTTAATAATGTATTGTTTGTAAGTAATTTCATTTCAAATACGATGTAGAGCAGTGCCTGCAGAATATTGCTGAGGTTTTAAGATTGTAATACTCGTATATATGTACAAGATACTCTGCTTGCTTTCAAGGGGATTTGAAGTTTCATGTCTCAAAAGAAGCTCGAACCCTTACATGGCCATGGGAAAATGTATGGATGTTATTACTCTAGTTGAATGACAAAGTTCGAATTTTTTTTATTGATGCATAAGGTAACGAATTCCATTTAACTCAAGTATCTGGCTGACTTAGTTGTTTTTGTACACTTAGGATTATTGTGGGTGAAATAAAGTAAATGAAATTATAATGTAGATATTGGCCATTTTTAGTATTTTGTAATTCATGTATGAAATTTGAGGTTTACATCATTTAAATTTTTGTGCAGGAGCCAAGCTTGACAGCTCTGGTACAACATTGGCAGTGGTGGCAGCTTGTCAGGCACTTGGGTACAATGATGTTCACTTGGCACTGTCAGAAGATCACACTTGGGTTGTGTGTGGAGCTCACCAACAAATCAGTGTTGAAGTCACATGGCATGGTAAGGAACATCAATTCGTAGTAGTGTATTGGAGGTACCATATATCATTGCTTAAAAGGGACATTTATGTAGGAGATGTCCCTTAAAGTCATCCTCTAGCCATCCAATAAACTATAGGTAAGTGATAGGGATGACTGTTTGGTATGTGTATGATGAAGGGGATGAGCAATATCAATATTTCATAAATAATGTCTCATAGCAAAATCAATATAAATGTTGTATGAAATTATTTTTGAAATGTTGATAATGATAATTACTGAAAATTGAATTGATTCAGTTATGATTAGCTAGGTGTAATATGCGTTGGGTAAAGGGGAAGGATAGTGGATAGGGCTTAGAATTAAAGTAATAAATCTCTGTTGTTGGAAATCTTTTTGTGAAACTTGGGGGTATTTTATGCATCAGAGCGTCTTATGAGTAACAAAATGCCACAAATTTGTGAATGGACGTACAGGATGCAAAGAATCATGAATTCAAGATGAAGCATGTACCTCACTTCTTTTGAATTCAGTTATACAGTTAACATAATCACAATCGGTATGAAATGTGTAGGAAAGAATACCACAAGAGAAATGAGTAGAGATTCTTTTCGTGTCCCTTGTTGTCAGACTCTAATCATGATCAGGCAGCAGAGTGTGGCAGTAATCCTTACGACACAGCTATGAACGATTGTACTAGAAAGGGGCTCAAGGTATGTGAAGTGCAAAAGAATATCGATTTTACAAAACGTACCAAACACACAGTGTTTACGTGAATGCTTTATCTACCAACCAAATAATCGAAGTGGATAAACGTGTCTAGCGTTAAAATTTCAACGAAATATTTTGACAACAAACAAGTTAGCTGAGGCATCGATAATATGCAAGCTACATCAAAGACTAGATTGCATACCAGCGAGGCAACTGCAGCAGCTCACTGCACGCATCCGTCCACCCGCCTAGATCTCGGAGGTCCAGTTAACCAGTACCAACCACCACCACTGCTACACAACCACCATCACTGCTACAATCTACTAGTACTACTGCTATCATCTGTTGCTTCTGCTATCATCTATTGCTACTGATATCATCTACTGTCTACTGCTCTATTAATATTATCTATTGCTACTGTCGACTACTACCACCACTGTCTACTGCCACTCTTCTAGCCGCTGTCTACTGCTCCCCTCACTGCACCATCTACAGCTACTAACTATTTTTTCTGTTTGTAAAACTTTTATTAGCGTTACATCTGTGTGTAATGTGTGCTATTACTGTGCGAATAGCAATAGAATTCTTTTTGATGGAGAAAAATTGTTTCATATTTTTCTGTGTGTTTAGTTTCAGGAAATTTTCATAAGAGTTGCTTCTGTGTAAATAAGAAGAGAATAGCTTTCCACGCACAAAAAATTTCGAATTCAATTTGTAAGATAATCGCGAATGAATCTTTTTCATTCAATTGTGACGGAACGCTTTAATGTTCGGGTGAACACAATGACATGGCTAATTTATTTATTAGTGATTGATTTAATGCATATAAAAGGTAAAAGTTTATCTGCCTACTGTCAATTGCATGATGATTGATTGTTGAGTTCTTTTCTCTCATCATTTACGTAATCCTGGTTCAATACATGGGTCTTCTGCATGCTGTCCTACTACCATATTTCAATTAATACTTGTAAT
>VCRD01002559.1:71040-84875 GCA_006783055.1 Trinorchestia longiramus | reverse complement strand
CTTCCTCCAGTCTGACCTTCCCCCAGTCTGACCTTCCCCCAGTCTGACTTTCCCCCAGTCTGACCTTCTCCCAGAAACGGGCTTCTGATGTACTACTATGAAGTTTCTATCTAAACAGCGTACATTAAAATAATTTCAGATGGCTTATGAGAAGTCAGAAATATGTAACCAAACCGTTAGAAAAATGATCATAAGTGAAAAAATTTCTGCGCTGATCTAAATTCTGCTCAAAATTAACATAACTTTCAAATCAAACATCAACACTTTTAAAAGCAGTTATGCTTCAGTTGACAGGCCTGCAGTTTTCACTCACACCCAAGGAACAGAAGCTAAGGGCTGAAAATATGTCACATCTGCACGGATTTTTTTTTTTGTTTTTCACGTCTAGAAAAACGATGATGATTTCTGTGTAAACTGATCAGTAAAATAACGTATGCAAAAAGCTGAAGTTTGTTTTTCATTATATGTTACAATCAGAGCTTTATGGTTACAATTTAACCCTTATTTCCTCCATCCCTGTTGCATACGTTGTCCTTTTCCCTATTTCTTTTTAAAACAAGTTGATTTTTTTCGAACTGCAGCAATTGTCCTTTTTTTACAAGAAAAATACCTCTACTTAACTCCTCCAGTCCCCTGGTCCACTTTATCGAACACCCTTTAGAATGCAAAAAATTATTTCACTTCGGGTCATGATGTCCAACATATTGAACATGCAATTTTGGAGAAATTATCAGAATTTCAGAAATTTTTTTACTTTATAATAGTCCATGTGGTATGTTTATGAAGATAAACAAAGTTTTCGATGAAGATCATCGTTTGTTTAGCCCACGACTGAAGGGTTTTAAATTGATTTAAAGGGATTTGATACCCAGCTTCTCGGAATATGGAGTGAGTTTTAAAACTAGGAAGCCCCATAAATGATATTATGAATTGAGCAATGTGCATCATATTTTACTGTATTCTGTTAGAATTAAGTTTGACATGATTTGGTCACACCTTCAGAGTTTGCTTTTGTATCTGGTAATTTTATCTCATGACGTGTCATTGCATTTAGGACGTCAACAACGTTCAAGCAATTTCTTGTACAGGCAACATAACTTCCTTTTTTTAAAAAGGAACTTCCTTTGAAAAGAAGAAATTATGTTAATGTACCCTGTATTTGGCGGCATTTCAAGAAAATTATTTATGATTATCAAAAACAAAAGTGTGTCGAGGAAGACTCTTGAGGAATGTCGATACAGTTGAGTGTAAAAGGTGATACGATAATTTCTAAGCAGATTGCATATAAGCGTTTTGATGGATAGCTTTCGACCCACTGTGTCTATTTCTGGCTTCGGAATATCCTGCAAAAGCCGTGTGTTCTCGACGCTGTCGAAAGCTTAGGAAAGATCAAACACCAACAGGAGAATTACAGAGTTATCTGTGTATACAACTGTTTATATTGCATTTTCGGTGATTATAAGTAGTGCGACATGAACACAAGTGAGTTCTCTGATTTCAGTGAAGTAAGTCTTTGCAGTATTTACAGGGCTATGTTTACTTAGAATAGATTTTTATTTGACTTTGGCAGCATTTTAGTGACATAAGTCAGTCCCTACCATTTAATATCACGTTATGCCACTGAAGGGTCACTTTGACGAGCTTATTGCAGTAATAAATGTCGCTTAAATGGCTAGCTACCGTGATTGCTAGCGGATTGGTGTTCGCTACACCTCGTCGTGAACGAAAGATTTTCAGAGCTCCCATTACTTTGGTTCAGTGTAAATTCGTAAATACACTCATGTAGTAGTTCACATATTATGAATTCCTGAAAAGCAAAATTTATTTTCTCAGTTACCAATTTAAGTAAAATATGTATGGTAAACTGTGAAGCTCCTTTGTCTCGCAAAAATCGGTCTATGTTACTGTTACGTTTTCAAGCAGTGACCATTTCACTAGACGGACGTGTTTTCTTCTCAGTAAGTCGACAGCACGCGTCTTACCAGAAAATTTATTAATAAAATATAGTATATTAATAATATGTTTTCCCAAGCAATGTGCATCATATTATGTATATCCAATATTAAATATATCCAATATTAAAATATATCTAATATTAAAATATTTAAATAACCAAGGTTGTCTTAACTTCTTATAAATGCACATACATTTACACTTCCATACTTATTTGCTTGTACGCATATGTCTATAAAAGTGTGCAATTAATGTGTGTGTACAGAAAGTTAATCTAAAATCATTGAGTTTTTGACTTTTTGCTTTGCCCTTAAAATCTTTTATATCAATTCGTTATTTATGAACATCATCGTTTTCCATTGGTTAATTGTGAAGTCGTTTTTTAAAAGATGTCTTATAATAACAAACATATACGAACCCTTAAAAATTTTACTCTAAGTTTCGATGCGCATATTTTTACAGAAAAATCTATGTTTCATCTTGATAATTCATGACAAGTTCAACTTTTCATTCATATTTTATAGTCCCTCTCTTTCAAGTTTAACTTTGAATTCTTCGAGTGCAATAAGGTTTTCTGTTATTTTTAATAGCGATTCAAATTTTGAAGATCATCCTTCCATTACGCTGAGTAACCGGCCAGGAAATTTAAAATGTCAACACAAAGTTTTACTCTCATTCGCTAATTGAATTTTGTATCTATTTTCAAACTTTTCTCCAATAATTTATCCAAAGAATTCACTACTGTATTACCTACTACAAATCATCTAATTCTTAAGTCTTTTAAAATGAGGCATTTTAAAACCCAATATTGGATCAGATTTTATTCATCAACTTAATTTGAAATTCATCGCTCTGATTTGTTTTGTTAAGAAGTGTGCAGTGAATATGGGAGAATTAGAAATTTTACTCTAAGTTTAACATTTTTGACCTGAGTTTAACATATTTGCTCGTATTTTAACATCTTTGCTCTTAGTTTAACATCTTTGCTCTTAGTTTAACATCTTTGTTCTTAGTTTAACATCTTTGCCCTTAATTTAACATTCTTGTGAGTTGTGTACAGATCATAAATCAGATGAGGGAATGAAAAACATAGCCAACAACAGACCAAAGGCAGTTCCTAATGAAATCACCTCGCCAAGTGACAACAGCGATGAAAATCAGGCGAATTAGAAAGGAATTAAAACAAATGGCAAACGGAGTCAACGACGCAGGGTGGATGGTGACCAACTCATGAGAGATGATTTCCAAAAATCGCAGGTGTGAAATGTTTCCCTAATTAAGGAGAAGGAGATCATTGCTCTCAACAATTTTTTTATTTTTTTACATACCAGTACTTATCATATAGAGTTGATAAGTATTTCAAAAGATGTAATTTTCTTTCCAATAAACACGAAACGAATTATTTAAAAATAATAGCAAGAATGTCATTTGGCTAGAACTCAACTTTGCTTACAAGTTGTATGTGTAGAACACTAAAAATAAAACAATTATCGTGAAAGCAGTCTCATGATTGGAGTTACTACTTACCACCTGGCACGAGACGCCATTACTACTTACCAGCTGGAACGAGACACCATTACTACTTACCACCTGGCTCGAAACACCATTACTACTTACCAGCTGGCACGAGACACCATTACTACTTCCAAGCTGGCAAAATGCATCATTACTACTTACCAGCTGACAAAACACCATTACTACTTACCAGCAGACAAGACCTAATTACTACTTACCAGCAGACAAAAGACCTAATTACTACTTACCAGCTGGCACGAGACATAATTACTACTCACCAACTGGTACAAGACCTCATATCAGTGTAAAAAAATCCGTTTTACTCGCGGAAACAGTGAAATATAGGAAAATCTCTTTTTTAACTACTAAGAGACGTAACACAAGAAGACGTAGCAAACCTCTTAAATAAAAGCGTCCAAAACCACAAACCAAGCGACAGCCTTAACATTCATCATGATTATCATTGTAACTATTGTCGTAACTATCATCGTAACTACCATCGTAACTATCATCGTAACTATCATCGTAACTATCATCGTAACTATCATCGTAACAATCATCGGAACTATCATCGTAACTATCATCGGAACTATCATCAGAACTATCATCGTGACCATCATTGTAACTATCATCGTAACTATCATCGTTACTATCATCGTAACTATCATCGTAACTATCACCGTAACTACCATCGTAACTATCACAGTAACTATCACCGTAACTATCATGATAACTATCATCGTTACTACCATCGGAACTATCATCGTAACTATCATCGGAACTATCATCGGAACTATCATCAGAACTATCATCGTGACCATCATTGTAACTATCATCGTAACTATCATCGTTACTATCATCGTAACTATCATCGTAACTATCACCGTAACTACCATCGTAACTATCACAGGAACTATCACCGTAACTATCATGGTAACTATCATCGTAACTATCATCGTAACTACCATCGTAACTATCATCGTAAGTATCATCGTAACTATCATCGTAACTATTATCGTAAGTATCATCGGAACTATCATCGTAACTATCATCGTGAGTATCGTAACGATGGCCCTCTTGATCTAATCAATCTGCCGGCTTCATCCCATAGCAAATATTAAGAGAGAATTGAAAATTTAATTTGGCGAACGATAGCTTTCCCATCTACTTTATTTAGAGCGAGAAGGTGTAGAGAAATGGAACGAAAGCTCAACTGGTGAGCTCAAAAACTTGTTTCATAGAACATAAGAAAATGTATATGATCTATAAAGAACAGACTACAAAATATTTCTAATCATTTTTATTTTACTTAAGAATACTTTTACTTGACTTTCTTAATTGGAAGAGTTCTGTTTGGTTCCTCAAGATGATATTATGTTTTATTACGTTTTGAGTTTACTACATTTGTTCAAAGTTCGTGACATTCCGATGTTAGAGCATTGAAGGACTTCTGTCAGTTATTATTATTTATGCTAACCGTAACAATGCTCCATTTGCCTATTGTGTATCCAGAATAAAGGTTAATCTTTTCTTGACCTGGTGCTTTGAAGGTTCATCAAATGATTGTCAATTAAACTAATTCTCACAGTATGAATGTGTCTCATCAAATAACTGTTTGTTACCATAACTAACGGTATTGTAATTTGGATGTGTCTTATATTTTCTAAATAGCAAAATAGGGTAGAAACTGAAGCAAATCTGGATAGAACTTGAATCTGTTTCGGCGAATCAGTCAATGCATGCGCTATTGCAGCATACGTTATTGCAGCATGCGCTATAGCAGCATACGTTATTGTCGCGAGCGCTATTGTAGCATACGTTATTGCAGCGAGCGCTATTGCAGCATAAGTTATTGCAGTATACTGTATTGCAGTGTATGTTGCTATTGCAACATACGCTGTAGCAGCGAGCGCTATTGCAGCATATGTTATTGCAGTATACGTAATAGCAGCATACGTTATTGCAGTATACCCTATTGCAGCGTACGTTATTGTAGCACACGTTATTTCAGTATACCCTATTGCAGCATACGCTATAGCAGCATACGTTATTGCAGTACAGAATAAAAAAAGAGGAAAAATGAGAAGAATCAGAGATATTTATTCTGTAGAGCATGCGTTTCCGTACTGTCTTCCCTTTTAATCAACAGGAAAAATATTAATCAACAGAGAAAATATTAGGTTAATAATCAGAGAAATAATCAGCTTAACCATCAAGAAAAATACCTTGTTAATCAAGCAGGAAAATACCAAGTCGATCAAAAGGTTGAAGCTATTTTTCCTTATAGAAGTTAATTCAACGCCACGTATTTGATCGCTACAGACGTGATTGGTTCAGGTCTTGATGAATTTGACATTGGCTCTCAAATTCCATTTCCTTTCGTAAGATGAAACACATATTCATATTCATGTAAACTCTGAAATTACAGATTATTTGTTCATCAAAATGTAAAACATTTCTTGTTGCCGCTCTGTTGCATCTTTCTCTGTTGTTTGCATCTCACTTAACTCCATGGTAGTTCGGCACTATCATGTACCTGATACCATGCATTTTCTCTTGTCCTTTTATGGCAAACTTGTATACATAATACGGTCGGAAGTTTCCCTTGCCCCAGCGTCGAATTAACTATTTTATTAGCGTCCTTGATGCCCTCAAATTGGCCGAGCATCGGAGTCTCGAGCGCAAGAAATAAAAAGAATAAAAGGGCGCCTTTGCATCGAAAAATTGGCACGATTCTCGTTTGGCTGATCGCACTCGCGAGGTTTGAGCCACAATAAAAGCTCGACTTACTAAGAGACACCGCAAGGGCACTTTGTATACATTGTCGACATCTCGTATACATCTACATACATACAGTACAATGCACTGCTTATTTTCCCGTTCGCCGATTTCTTCTTTGTAAATGATATTTATTTTTGGTAAATTGTCATGTAGAATTAGTTTTAAATTCTTTTTAATGGTCGAATAGTGTTTTTTAATTTTTGTTTGTACATGAAAACGTGGCTTATTGGTCACATCCTAACTTTTCTAGGCACGACAACCATTAAGCGCCAAACCACTGAGATGCCCAAGTTTTTGCACTACTCCACACTTTCTGCTTTTTAGTGTTACAGTACGAATCTTCGACGCTTATTCATCTGAAATTTAAAATTAACGACGTACATATTCTCTCGCTGAATTATTTCGTGTGCTTTTTCCAAAAGTTTTATTATTTTGTACTGTGCTCGTCGTTTGCAAAACGTTTTCAACCTGGCAGCTCCAACAAGACAGATGGTGTATTTGAAAGCAATGAAGGTCAGTAATAAATTTTTACTGCCTGTGGAAATTTCAGGTACTGCAAAGGCCTCAGCAGAAAAGTTGGAGGTGTATTCAAGTTATAACGCCTCTGAGGCGTTTCTTTGGACTGGAAACAGACATGTAGTTTGTTTTTAAAAACGCGTGCACTCGTTTTAAATGCGTGACAGAGATGGCAGCACTTTTCGACTCACAGATTTCTCGAGGCAGCGGCGAGAGTGAGAACTGTTTTTGATACTTAAAATGGCAATGTTTTTAATGCATGAAGAGCGTGTAATCATTCGTTTTAGTGTGTAATACATCATTAGATACTAATAAATCAACAGATAATGATACACCATTAGATACAAATACAGCAACACATAATAATGCACCATTTGATACTAATACACCATTAAATGCTAATAAATCCGTACCGCAAATTTTTTAACTCTCACTATTAAAATAGGCGGTAAATAGCAGGTGACCGGTAGGTAAATAGCAGGTTAATAGCGAATAAATAGTAGGTGAATAGCAGGCAAATAGCAAATAAATAGCAGCTAAACTGATGCTTGCTAAGTTTTAGTACAATATATATAATATACAACTCAGTCTAACAAATACATATAAATATCAATTCTTCAAATGAGTTCTATCACAGTTTTTTGTCGAGTAACTTCAGAATGCTACAATAATGTTAGAATTATAAAAAAACGCTGCGAATAACAGTATATCTTGTTAATATCTCCAACCACAACTACTTTACTTGCAGGCAGACATGATGCAGATATGATAGTGTTCATGTTGACATGTTTTAGTGGTCTTTATAATATACATACACCCTGCCACTATGGCAGTGATCACCAACTGTTGGACCACGTCTAGTGATCACCACCAGCTGTTGGACCACGTCTAGTGATCACTACCAACTGTTGGACCACGTCTAGTGATCACCACCAGCTGTTGGACCACGTCTAGTGATCACCACCAACTGTTGGACCACGTCTAGTGATCACCAGCTGTTGGACCACGTCTAGTGATCACCAGCTGTTGGACCACGTCTAGTGATCACCAGCTGTTGGACCACGTCTAGTGATCACCAGCTGCGGAACCATGTCTAGTGATCCTGCTACTCTCTGCTACCAAAATTTGCAGAGCACAAGAAATAAAATTACGTTTTAATTGAAAAGTAGAAAAAACATATAGAAGATACATAAGTTAGGATTAAAATATTATCGACAGCTCACAAATAATACCAATCATCGTATCTTGTGACGAAATATGAACACGAGTCTACTAGCTAAAGGTGTGTTACAATCCTTACTGTAATATGTACACTCATAAATGAATAAAATAATTCGTTCAGTGAAGTACTATTTTTGATTATACTCGTATGTGTACGAGGAGTTCGGCTCTAACGCGTCCTCGTACATCTCCTTGCTTGAATCTTCTGGGATCACATTCTGTAGTCCAACTACACATCTTAACTCCAAGTGTATATCTTAACTGCAACCACACATCTTAACTGCAACTACACATCTTAACTCCAAGCGTATATCTTAACTGCAACTACACATCTTAACTGCAACTACACATCTTAACTGCAACTACACATCTTAACTGCAACTACACATCTTAACTGCAACTACACATCTTAACTGCAACTACACATTTTAACTGCAACTACACATCTTAACTGCAACTACACATCTTAACTCCAATTGTATATCTTAACTGCAACTACACATCTTAACTGCAACTACACATCTTAACTGCAACTACACATCTTAACTGCAACTACACATCTTAACTCCAACTGTATATCTTAACTGCAACTACATACCTTAACTCCAACTGTACAGTATGTCTTAATTGTAACTGCATATCTTAACTCTAACTGCATATCTTAACTGCAACTGTACATCTTAACAGCAACTGTAATCTTAATTGCAACTGCATGTCTCAAAAATACGAAGGATACAAACTGAAGTAATCAAGAGCACACTTTCTGTGTAACGATCTCCTCATGTCTACTAGCTTAAAAAGTCGCCTTAAATCTTCTGTCACATGGCTCATTTCATTTTATTGCACTTTTACCTCTTTCTCGAAAGAGATAAGCTAAGTTTCAAGGTCCCAGTCGTTAAAAAATTGGAGACCGACGCTGATGCTCCACATCTAAAATTCTTGCCACACGTTGACTTCGTGTTGGTATACATACATGTATGTGTACCACTAAGTGTATCATTTAAACCGCCAATTAGAACAACCGTAGGCCACTTGTTAAGCACGAAATTGCATTCACAAATGACGTACATCTCCTCCTAGCACCCATCGCTCCTCCCACTCCATCCATGCTTCAGTTTTCCTCTGACTTACAATATTATTCTAAGCTCCGTCACTTCGCTACGTGCTCATTCATTCCCTTTAATATTCCCCGTCCATATCACGATGCAAGTCTCGATGAGACTGACGACACATCCACAACACCTGTCCTCATTTATCACCGCCAAACTGCATGAGTCTAATCATAATTCACAAGAAATTTGTCCCTCATGAGTTTAATGTTTTTGTCTTCGTGCCTAAGTCGCTACATAAAAAATCAAGTGGTGAAAACAGCAATACTTTCATACCGGCACATAGGCGTGAATAGGCAAAGAGTCTGGCAATTTTATCGCTCGTTGAACGTCCACGCGCCTACAATCCCTTTTCTGCAATACAAAGTCAATAAAAACATTTCACATCATGAACACTTTACATTGAAAGTCGCTAGAAATTGATTAATATGCAACGCTGTCTTCAAAAAAATCAAACCTTCCCGAAAATTCTAATTACCGTTTCTATCATTCCAACAGTATTATTGTTACTAGAAAATTAATCTACTTCATTCTTATTTAGTAAATCCTCATTTATTGTTGGTTTTACATCTTTCTAGTAAGTCCTCAGTTGTGTAATGTTACAGGCAGCGCTGATTCAGGATGATGTATTTATGTTGGGTAAAACCCAGGCTTTGCACTCATTCATTAACACAAAATTCACCGGCTTAGACATTGCACTGAAATGTTGGATTACTGATTTGAACGATGGGGATGTGTATTAAAGTCAATTTGCCAATTACCCATACTCCATTGGTGTACATATATTTCAATAAATGTTGTTCAGTAATTGATATTGAACAGCAAGATAGAAAATTGCAGGGGCAAATACGGAAAATGTTCAAAGAAAATTATCAAAAACTCAATTCGACCTCAAAGGAATTGCAACACGCTTTCAACGTAACTTAGATGTACACTTAACTTCTAATTTTATTTAAAAGGGTTTTCAGGAAACGACCAATTGCAGAATGACAATTTTTTCAGCCACAAAGCCGTTACTGTGTAATGAAGGCATCCATTGAAATGAAAATAATATTACTGACGATTATACAGAGCACAGTACACTATGTAACCCCAGTACCAGTGCACTATGTAACCCCCGTACCAGTGCACTATGTAACCCCCGTACCAGTGCACTATGTAACNTGGGGGAAGGTCAGACTGGGGGAAGGTCAGACTGGGGGAAGACCTCTGCAGTGATTCGAAATTTTATTCTGAATCCTAAAGGCAAGTTCGTGTTCCCACCACAGAGGTCAGCACGTCTTTCTAGTCACAAGAAATAAATAAATTAGCTTTCAATGAGACGTTAGAAATCGTGCACTTTCCCACAGTATCGTCAAAAATTACCATCTGCTCACGTAGGGAATTAGTACTGTATTCAAAAATTTGATTTGTTCAAGCATGGTTCATTTTATGAAACAAGAGCCAGAAATTACCAATGAAGTATAATTTATGCAGAGTGTGGCAACATGACATCCTTTTTTTAAAACGCGTTTTGCTTTGAAAAAAGGATGTTATGTTACTGTACCCTGTATTTTGATATTTGATCAATTGCAATGAAATGCATTTTTTAAAATAAATACATTAATTTTTAATTGATTACTCGGGACAGCGGATTCACATTGAATACATTAAGTTCGAGTTTTTGTTACGCTACGAAATGTTCTAATTTTATAATTATTACAACTATTAAATTAGGAAATAGAATTTACAAGTGAATTGATGCACTTATACCTGAACAATATTAATTGTATGTAGGTTTTTAGCAAAAATTTGCAGGCCCAAAAGGCTGTAGGTTTTTTAAATACAAATACGATGCATTTCCGCAATTTTTCTTCAAGGTGATATTGAAGCCGTGCGTTGATTGGGAGCGTTGAGAAATTCCTAAATGAATTCAGAAACTATGATCGAGTCTGCTCTATTCATTCTCCAATTCTAAACCAATCTGACACCAGCGGGGTTTCAGTTACAGTGAAACGTCAGCTGTGAACGAAATCACTTACGTTGTTTTACTTCATATCATATACAGTATATATATACGTATATATATATATATTTATATATATTATATACTTCGATCTATTACTCCCTGTTCCTGACTTTGATGGAAGAAATAATATCCGGCACACTTTCCTAAAAAGTAGGAGGGTAGTAAAAGAGATATTTTACGATTTTAAACTTGAAAGCGTCAATCTATTGAAACTTGAAAGCATTAAATCTTAGGAAAACTGCAAGTCTGCAACGGGACATGACCCACATGATGTATGTACGTCCAATAACACTGAGGCTTTGTGATGTTACTTGACTGATTTGAGAACATTGGCAGAAGTACTTACTAAAGATGCAGCATATTTGCGCGCATCCGTCGAAAATCTTTATCCCTCTGGCCAAATATACAAAATTTTACGGGTTTGAGAAAAACTAAAACTAGGTTGAAACTAAAGAAAACTTCATCAGCGAATTCAAAAAAATTCAATGAGGGTGAGATGAGAATGCGATGCTAAATTTTCGCAAGTCTCGTTCATACATCTCTTAGGTAAACAAACCGAAATAATCTGGTCAATTAATCTCGAAAAGTTAATAACTTTGTCGGCTGATCATTAATAAGTAAATACAAATATTCACTATGCGTTCCATGAGAGGAACATGACTCTTATTTCCAATCGTTTCTATGTCTGCTCACTAAACTGGCCTCTCAGCAATCCTGCAAGGCCTTCATGTTAGCGGGATAAACAAGCGTCAAAAAACAAGGTTAAGTCTAGGGACGTCGTTACAGCAATAGAAGCAGAGATACGCACTGATGAATATGCATCAGGACTCGTCGTGACAGGGAAAGCGAGTCTGGAGATACCTGTACATCAAATGCTCCTGCTAAACGTACTACATATTTAACGTTGTTGGCACACTGACGACGTTGTTGTAGCACACATGTAACACATGAGTGTTGCATGCGTGACACATATAGCGCAGACCGGTAATTACAATGTTGTAATCCTGAGTCAGCCATACTTCCATGCCACTGAAACCAGAAGAATTGAATTCGAGCTCGTAAACTTCAGATACGTGCACGATAGGAACTTACTTTTTACGCTTACTTTACCTACACTGTAAATTAATTTCCCAACGCTTGCTCTGTAAAGTGGTTGTTTGCACTTGCTTTTCCTGCCTGTGTGGTAGTTCCCTAATATTATTATTTCTGTGCTGATGAAGCCGAACACCTGATTGCTGACACAACATTGATTCAGGGAAAAACGTAGTTTCTAATAAACCTCCTCGACTTATTTTTAGAGAAGTCAACCGCACATACGATTGTACAAAAGCCGTAGATTTTTTATACCTCGATTTTCAGAAATCCTTCAACAAAGTTCTTCATGAAAAACTAATGACCAAAGTGGAGGCACATGGAATATGAGGCCACTACTCCCAATGGATACGAAACTGGCTCACTGGTCGAGCTCAACGAGTGATGATTCATGATCAAGCCAGTGATCTGACGCATGTAACATCAGGAGTCCCTCAAGGGAGCGTTTTAGGCCCGCTCCTCTTCATCATCTACATCAACGATCTTGACGTCGAGATCATCAGTAAAATCAGCTAATTCGCGGACGACGCTGAACTTTGTTACAGAGCATTGACCGAAAGAGACAAAATGACTATTCAATCGAACCTCAATTGTCCAATTCAATGAACTGAAACCTGACAAACGAGCTTCAACATTGACAAACATTTAGTCATTCATGTTGGTGTTAATAATCGGCATCTTCAACATGCAATAAACGACACACTTATTGAAGCAGTACAGCAACAAAGAGATCTTGGTGTCATTATAACTGAAAATTTCAGGTATGCCAAATGAGTGGAAAAACATCAGAAATGCAAGTAGGATCCTCGATTTCACTGCAGAGAACTTTGAATTCAAGTCAAAAAACATCATCTTACTGCTCTATATAGCGTTAGTGCGACCAAATCTAAAATATGCAGTACAACTGTGGTCTCCTACCCTACGAAGAGACATTAACAAAATGGGAAGAATTCAGCGTAAACAACGAAGATGATTCTTGCACTCCGTAATCTCAGCTGCGGAAGACGTCTTCACCAACCCGTGCTCACCTTCCTAGAATAAAGGAGACTACGAGAACAACTCATCAAGATCTTTAAACATCTGAATGCTTCAGCAATGTTACCGTAGCAGGGTTTTTGACAGAGACCATAACGTCCTAACCAAAAACAACGGCAATAAACTAATAATAAGAATTTTCAAGACATCCCAGACTCCAAACTTCTTTCCATTCAAAATTAACGGAACCCGGATTTAGCTACTCGAAAATATCGTTTCTGCTGGCACTGTGAACTTGTTCAAAAATCGTTTCTTTAAATATTGGATAAGGATTCCTCCAATTATGTAAAATACTAAGTTCATTTCCTTCTTAACTCTTGGGCCTATGGATGTATGGGTGCTTTGTGTTTGCATGACTAAAATACTTGTAAGTGATTAAAGTGTGCGCAAGTGGAAAATATCTATGCATAATTGAGGTGCATGTGCGTGATTGATGCTTTTACGTTAGGCGGCTTGAGACTTGGGTAGCAACCCAAAAATAAACCAAACGGCTTGTTTTTTTACCACATTCTATTTGATTTTATTCTGTTCTACATGTTGTACACGGGGGAGGGAATATATTGTAGACGAGCTGATGTGTTGTAGACGGGCTGATGATATGTTGT
>VCRD01002559.1:55091-69467 GCA_006783055.1 Trinorchestia longiramus | reverse complement strand
GTTTATCATTTTTCCAGAAGATACCAGTAGCAAATTTTCCTCCTATGTATTCTATTTGTCCTTGCCAAATTTGAACCTCCTTCGCTCAATCTGATCGTCCTCCATCACTGACGGTTTTAAAGTCCCATTCATCTTTTCCCAACGGCTTAAAATGTTTTCTTATAATCCTCAAGCTTCTTTCTTGCTTCTGTTCCACCTACTGGGCCTTTAAATTTTAAATTGGACCATTCATTCAGACAGCAAATCATTGCTAACTGCTCTAACCCACGAAGCTGATGCTAGTGAAATCCGATTCAGTGAGATGACGTCTGACAGCCACCCAAAAGCAGTCTTTTTATCTACTGCAAAAAGCCCTTAGAATCTCGCAATTCATTGCATTCTTCTCTGCTTCCAGTTGTCGGTAGAGGAACCACAAAGGCCATTGACGGGGGTATTTTTCATCGTAACATCTCGCTCCCTAATTGTCCTTTGCCTTGCTGTTTTAAGTGTACCTTTCATTTCTATTATCATAGTAATATGGAATAACAACATGATAATTATAAGTAAATAAAATGTATATTTTTTTGATATTACCAATAAATGTGACGAATAAGCCAAATTATTAGCTGTGATGTAATTACCAAGAATTACTTACAATTTTTTATAGTTACAATGATAAAAGCCTGTTAGAAAAATTATATACTCTAATTTACCATATTCAAACTAGTGCCATAAATAAGGATCACACCCGCTTGAGAGCAGCAGAATGGCAGGGCCAAGTGTCTAGTTGCCTCTCTTTTATTCTCTGATCAAGCATCTACTTCATTTTTTGTTAAGATCGGTGGTTGTGTAAACGCGTGATTTTGACCCCATAAAAATATGAAAATTAAAAAGACTCCGGAAGTGGGAGAGTTGCTGTGTATCTTTTTTAGTGGCCTTCATGTAAAAGAGTGTCCAGGTATTGGCGGAAACTACCATGCTTCACTGCACACAGTGTACACAGATGAACGAAGAAAACTAGGCGGTTTATTTTTCATGATTTCAACAGAGCAGGATGCGTCAGACTATAATCATAACCTATTTAGTCCTTTCTACCACACCATAACCTGTGTACTGTACCATAACCTGTCTAGTCCTTTCTATCGCACCATAACCTGTCTATCGCACCATAACTTGTCTACTGCGCCCTAACCTCTATACTGCACCATAACCTGTTTACTGTACCATAATCTGTCTACTGCACGATAACCTGTCTAGTCCTTTCTACCTCACTATAGCCTGTCTATCGCACCAGAACCTGTCTACTGCACCATTACCTGTATACTGTATCGTAACCTGTCTAAAGCCCCATAACCTGTGTATTGTACCATGATATGTCTGCCGCAGAATAACCTGTTCAGTCCTTTCTACCACACCATAACCTGTCTACGGTACCATAACCTATCTAGTACCTCACCATAACCTGTCTGCTGCATCATAACCTGTCTATTCCTTTCTACTGCACCATAAAAATACGAAAATTTCCATTATATATATTTAGTATAGCGCTTCATTTAAAATCTCAGAACTTTTGTTCAAAATTTATTAATACCTGCTAGCAAATACATGTTCAGAAAATGAACGACAGTAAAAACACACTTGAGCTTCTACCCTCCAATTACTTAGAAATTTGGAAAAAAATATATCTGAAGAACATTAATGACAGTTAGTGTTATAAATATTGACCATTCCACCCATCATTAATGAATGAAAGCATTATTTAACTCATCATGCTCTTCAAACGTCGATTTCAGTGAACAATGTTCTTATTTCATGCAATGCGTGAAGGTTAGCAAGTAAGATTTATTTGTTATTCATGGTCGAAATTAAGAAAAACGAGCCTCTTTGGCTAGAATCTTGACGCTATCGGCGTTGGTTTCAAGGCTTTACACGTAAACCGATTTATTTCTGACAGATTGTTGGTGTGTGCCTCAGTGCTGCGGGCGAGTCAAATTCTGTCTTTATTTGGTTTGTTATTTTGAGTGTCCTGCTACCGTGTTATTTTGTTATTTACCGTGTCCGTCACAACCAAGTCGTGACTTTTAACTAAAACTTTTCACGCCAAATTAGTCGTTCATTATAAGTTCTGATAATTATTAGAAATGGAACTATAAAATTTCAGGTCAGCTGGGATGTGCCATTATGACATTTACTATTCTGACCGTTTTGATTAGTTTACATGGTCTTAATTAGCGTACACAAACCGAATGAACTTCTGATGAAGCTTTATAAGGGTCGATCAGAATAATTTATTTTGTTAATCACTCAATGTAATCATAATCAGATGCAAATCTAAATAATAAAGTTATCTGTCACTTGAACTATTCAACTTGGAGCGTATATCTTAGCTTTCGTACGATTATTCTGATAAATATATTTTCAATGAAACTATCTAACTCTAAAAATAGCACAAGCGCAATTTCAAATGTGCCTGCCTGTTTTGTAGAAGTTACTTTCCGCTTTTCAATTCGGTTCAAATTACACACAAGGGGAATTATATTTTACTAAATAGCTGTGTCCATATTTTTATCAATGGTTACAATTGATCAAGGAGAATTCACAAATTATTTCTTAGCAGTTCAACTAAATTATCCCCGTTTATTACACATAAATGAAAGCATTTTCACGAAACTTAAAAGTTCTCGTCACGCTGTGTAACTGCACGCTCCTGTATGATTTAAGGTGTAAGATTTCACATTACCATCAATTCATCGTCCATCCTTGCAGTGAAGTAAACACAAATCATACATCAATACGTCAATTCAAAACTGGTCGAGCTTTACATATTTTCCAAAGCAATCATGACGTAAATAGTACATAAATAGTTGTTTTTTTCAACCTGTTATGCCTTCAGATTGTCAAACCACATTCCAAATTGATATAGCAAAATAATGAGAACGGATTTTAAATTTTATTATTCGGAGAAATTCTTGATTTTTTGAGGCTTCGTTAGAATGTTTTTCATAACTGGCATTCAATGATCTCGTTTGACCTATTTGTTTTAAGATGTTGGTTCATTTTTACTATAACAAACGAAAATTGTAAATTTGTGCAGATGTATAGACCTGAAATTAACGGTGCTCGTAATAAGCAGTGTCCATGAGGCTTTTCTTTACACCTTGAAGCCACCATGAACCTCATGGAGGTACCATGAGCCCCATGGAGGCACCATGAGCTCCATGGAGACAATGAAGACACTACATCGCCGGAAATTACATTACGTAAACTAGCAGTGTATAGCGTTTAGTGAAGAAATTCTATCCTATTTTTCATGGAGATAAAATCTTAAAATTGTGGCTCCAGAGTCCTCAACTAAGTACATTGCCATCAGGAAAAAACACACTAGGAATAAACATTTAGCAGCATAGCTTTCCGTTTTTTAGTGTACATTGTTTGGCAAACTAGCATGCGTTATTTTACAGGGTGCGGCAACATAACTCCCTTTCTTTAAACGAAGTTACTCTCAAAAAAGGGAGTTATGTTGCTGCACCCTGTACCATCACTTCTCCAGCAAGGAACTCATGTGCTTCGTGATTCTGTGTCGTTTATTGGAAACGTGATATTCCCCTTGAGCTACTGTCTTAACCATTTATCGTTGTTTTTTTTATAGTGCAGTAATAATCTAATTCTTATAACTTTTTTCTAAAAATTGTGACTGAATATCGTTTAAACGCTAAATTGAGTCTGCCAGGTATAATATTCTATTTATTTCCTACAAAATATCTCAAACTTATTTCCATGAGCTGCCTTGTTTAATAACTCTTTGTTGACCGCAACATTCATGAAGATTTATGAACTTTATTCAACGTTTCATCGTAAATGGTGAGTTTTTTCCTATTATCGTGCTTATTCTTTTGGTTTCTATAGATTCCTTTGTAAATCCCTGACAGATATTTAAAGCTCACATATTCAGTGTCCATTTCATGGCAATGCTCATCTTAGACTTGTGTCTCTGAACATCATATCAGCATGGAGTGACAGCCATTGACTGAGAAGAAAGGTTACTGTGATGCTGGAAGAGATATTTCAGCTCTTCGCCTGTGTTCTCTTTGCGTATTGTACTTCCTAAGGTAGGAGAAGAACACTTGAAACCAATTTAAAACTACTAACTGAATCTCGCCATCAGAGCTAAATTCAAAACTCTAAGACGGCCAGACAGTCGAGGTTAGGCTTTTGTTTGTCGACTTTTACTTGAAAGTGTGTGACAGTTAACACCTATAACCACCAATTTATTATCAAGCTGAAGAAAACGTCGCGTAAATTATTGCTCATCTCTACTGGTTTGTTGCGTAATTTCCCCTAACTTTCGAACGAAACATGTAGAACAAAGGACTAAAATGAATCGTTTATAATGTACTTCAGAAAACGTAACTGAGCTCTTAATGAGGCTCAGAGCATGAGGAAGGTCAATATCGAAACTATGCTTGAAGATTTTTGTAAGTCTCCTCTAATAGGAGTTTGTATACTTTATAATTGTAGAGCTGTCATAATGTAAATAGCTGACTAGTGTTCTCGAGTTCTGGATCAGTGTATACAAATATTTCGGAACGATTTTACGGACGAAGTTGAAGATTATTCTTAGTTTTTACTTCAGTTTTAATTGATAACTCAAACACAAAAACGAGATTTCGGAACTTCGAGACGAGTAGGATTAGCCTTGGCGATTTCGCATCACAAAACTATTCTTTTGTCACTGCAATCAAACGACGTGAACTAGAATTGTAAAAACATCCGAACAAATTGACGAAAGTGCTCCCGTTGATGTAGCTGGCACATCGTAGAACTTTAGCCTTCACAAATTCTTGAACTTCCTGTTGGCTACGACCTCTTTTCGAGGAAACTAATCGCGATGCAGTGGTCGGAGTTCAAAGCGCTTACGGTTTTATTGCTTTCTTAATGTTTGCTCTGAGTTCATTTTGATGACTGAGCTCTAGCGCAAGGCACTTGTTGTCTGGTTACTATATAGAAGTGCGTAGTTCCATCGTGATTTATTGCTGCAAAAACCCGAGCAAAAGATGCCAGCACTGCATGAAGAATATATCGATCAAGAAAATCAACGTCTAAGCATAAGAAGAGCCAATATCACGAGGACCATGTAGAAAATCTGAAAGCCTTAAATCTAAAATAATTCATCATTCGTCTAAATTCCGGGAACTACCGTTCATTATAAACAAACTAGTTGGTAAAATAATCTACGGTGCCCCAACAAAATTCCGGATAAAACGTTTCATGATTTATTAAATAATAAATTTACTTAGAAAAAGTGAAATTCACCGAAAATAGACTAGCATAACAATTGATTAATTCCAAAAAATATGTCATAATCCTCCTTCGTAATCTCTCTGCCGTCCTTGTCTAATGCAGCCTGCTGCCTCTTGGGGCTGGACATGATCAGCCTCTTGCAAAGCTTCTTCCCAGCTGTGATTTGCCCCTTCTACTCGATCACTCCCTTCAACTCGGCCTTGTTCCCTGCCTCTACCTCCTTCTCCCTCTCCTTTAACACGTTGCCTCCGATTGCCTGACTGGTGTAAAACTTCACTTTGTACCCATAGTCACTAGAAGGATCTGAAAAAATTACAGAACCTAACCTCAGTGGTACACATACGTACCACTTCGGAGTCAACGTGTTAATGTTTGCCCACACCTACTTTCTCTTCTACACGTCAACCATCTTGGGAGTTCGCTTGACATGGGAGTTCCTGGTACTGAAAGCCTGGCAAGTCTGGAGAACCTCGGCAGTCCGATGAATCCTTGCTGACCTTGTGCTGATCCTTCATTCCTTGCACACTCCTCCTATGACAAGTTTTGGTTCCGGTCGTCTGCAGGATTCTCCTGATAAACTCTCTTGCAACTCTAACTCTGGCTGCAACTCTCCGGACTCTACACGATTTCTTGTTCAACATCAATCTCTTGATCCTTCCAATTTTCAGTCCTGAGATTTTGTTTTTCCTTCCTGAACTCTTCTTACGATCTAAATTGCGAGAGTTTACAAACTTCCTTCTGTTGAAGTTATCGAAGTTACACTGTCTTGAAAAAATTGAAGCAATGCTCTGTCGAATGACGTCATTCCCTTCAGGGTTGTTGGTATATCTTGTACTTTTCTATAACACCATTCCATTCGTGTTGGTAAATTTACTGAGAAAACGTAAATGTGATAAATTAATTGATAGGGTCAAGTATTCACATTATCATTAATAGTAGTTTACTATTTTATTCTTCAGCGTAGGATTGCTCCGGGGAGTATTTACATTAATGAATTATGGTCGGAAATATCTTCATGAAATTTTAAGTGAATCAGCTCTGCCATAGAGTCAAAAATGCACTGATTAGGTAACAAATTATACACGAGGGAGTATCTGAATATCAACCCCGCATTCCTATTGTTTACGATCCCTTAATTTGTTTCTAGATCGGGTAATCGATCGATCGCCTTCGCCATCATCGCCTGCATTTGTGTGTGTTTGAGCAGCTTCGTTAATGGACGGAATAAGGTCTTCCGCGTGTTCTAAGACGTGCTTCCTGAGGGCTTTTTACAGCAAAAGTATCCTGAGCTCGATGCAGTAAGTAAGCTGTGCCATTGGCGTGATGCTGAAGGCCTTCACGAACGCACAAACTGGCGGGCTTGAAAAGACATGGCGACGAGCCAGAAGCTCAAGCCACCGCAACAACATGTTCATGGTATAAATGAACTATCACATTATGTTCATGGTATAAATGAGCTATCACATTGAAAAGTGTGTAACAACGGGAATATGAGGCTCCACAATCATACCTTATCCTCTTTACAATGATGCTATTGAGTTCTTGTCTGCCGTGATGGAAGCTACAAGTACTAAATTTAGGCCTACCGTCCATGTAAGGGTAATTTTGATGTACTATCTTCAAGGGCTAATTTTATTGTGCAATCAGAATAACGTCGCATTTGAAGCTGTGAAATAATTTCATTGTTATATCTAGTTATTCTTGGAATTAGGGATACAATCGATGTCTCAACAGGGCAATTATTTCTGTGTTGCATTTCAATGAGGTTTAATTCACCATGTTTAATTACTCGTGAAGTTAGTAATTCGATAAATATAAACAATATATTTCAGTGACAATTATAATAACCCGACTTAAATGTAGAAGTAAAAAGATTTTCGGGATAAATGTCACGTTCTACGTGTATTCTTCCATCGACGAATCGTTTTTTAGTAAGGAGAATCATGTGGAGTAAATGACAATATCCGTCACAGGGGCACGCGTGCTCATTATCGCTGGAAAAATAAATTATTCTTATCTGAAATTCACGACTTTATATGGAATTTCGAATCACAGGAAGAATGTTACACCCATAAGACAAAGCGATTTTTTTCGGTTACAGATAAACTGCGGGTTGCTTTATTTTATTTTAAGTGAAACTTTAATGCAAGTGTTTTTTATTCAATAACATCGAATTGAAACAACTTTTAACTGTGATTTTTTTATCATTTATTGAACGATTTTTATTCATTAGCAATGGAACTGCCGACGAATGAATTTTCTTTCATACGACTGCTTGAACAGCCGGCAATTTTTGCATCTTTTCCAAAGTGTGTATTCGCTATCAAGTAACTCTTGGCTTCCATCAAACTGTTCCTAGGGTACTCACCAAATTCGCTTTGATATTTTATTATCAAACTTGGCATGTTTTACGCTTATCAGCCGACTGCACTCGCCTACACTTCAAGACACTTGTGAAGGTCAAGGGTTTTTAAGGTGATTTCGAAACATTTCTACGAGCTAAATACAGAAATATCAGGATTTCAAAATAAATTGAATTTGAGTTTGTGATTTCTAATAATTATTCAAGCTGAATAACAACATACGTTTTGAAACACCGCTTAATGTTTATGATATCTGATTTTGTAACCAGTGGTCAAGAGTGTTGTTAAATAACTGAAAGGGGAGTCTAGACAATATGAAACACAAGAGGAAGTGATGACATCATTAGTGTTTAAATTTATGAACAAAAAAAACCGCTTATATGAATAACCCAAACTACAAATCTAATTTCTAACACAAATGAAACAGAAACATTTAACGTAGGTTGCTAAGGCACTTGAAGAAAGACATACTGAACACTTCTTATCCCTTTGGATCGAACTTTTGCTCAGGCAAGTTTGGGTGATAATGGCTTCATCAACTCACGAATAAGACATGTCTTCTAAATTATGAATATATTTATCGTATAAATATGTTGTTTTATTCTAAGATAAATGTATCCCATTAGGATCGAAAGGGTTAACTGAACTCTAGGCAGCCGAGTTCTGAGCAATAGCTGTTGCAGGAGTATGTCAGGTGCCAGCTGGTCACTCAATCCAGGCAGAGTTTTCAAAGCCCCAAATAAACACAACGTAGACGAAGAAAAAGAAAAAGAAGAAGATGAAAAAGAAAAACGAAGAAGAGAAAGAAGAAGAAGAAAAAGGAGAAGAAGATGAAGACGAAGGGGAAGAAGAAGAAGAAGAAGAAGAAGAAAACGAAGAAGATGAAGACGAACGGGAAGAAGAAGAAGAAGAAGAAGAAGAGCATGGACAGAACTGAGCTCCGAAGGATGTCTGGGCAGGACACCTGAGCGACTCATCAGTGCACCTGTGAAAAAAGGGCCATCCTGTCAGCTGGGTCACAGGTGCGAGTGCTACTGCCATCCTGTCAGCTGGGTCACAGGTGCGAGTGCTACTGCCATCCTGTCAGCTGGGTCACAGGTGCGAGTGCTACTGCCATCCTGTCAGCTGGGTCACAGGTGTGAGTGCTGCTGCCATCCTGTCAGCTGGGTCACAGGTGCGAGTGCTACTGCCATCCTGTCAGCTGGGTCACAGATGCTAGTGCTACTGCCGTCATGTCAGACGTCAAGACGGTGAAAAGCATTGAACGAAAATAAAATACACGTCATCCACAAATAAACAATTTACGAAACAGAGACACGATATTTTTAATGTTTCCGAAATGTAATTTTTGACATTTTTTACAATAATTTTGACCAGATAATTATCAATATTTTTACAACGTGCTTAATTTTTATAAAATAGTAATTGTTTTTTCTCTAATCAACGGTATTAAAATTATGATAGTTTCGCCTTGTGTTTTTATTAGTATCACCGTTATTGTCATTTTTTGCGTAAAAGGCTAAACCGTAAACAAACATGTGGACGCACAGTCATTTTCAACACGATGGCCTCTTATAAATGGTGCAGCAACATAACTTCCTTTTTCACCTTTCAAAAAGTTATGAAAAAAAGAAGTTATGTTGTCGCACCCTGTCCCTCGCTGGGCAGCTAAGTTGAAGTTATTGCGTCTTGCCTGATCCAGGACGGTGCTTTTAACATTTTGTTCCTGTGGAAGAGCAGTTTAATCAAAGTAAGAATGGGTTGATTTTAGTGTTTGCGGAGTCGTGGGCTGTGTTATTCGGCACACAAAGCTGACTAAGGATTATCTGATACGCTCACGCTGCCACACGTGCCTTTAAGTTGAATGTTTATTAATACAGATTAAGCAGTCGTACACAAAGTGAACAAACTCTTACAAATCGGAAAAGAGCGTGGGCAAAAATTTCTTGGTCTTTACACGACCTCATGGGTAGAAATACACAGCAACACAACGTGATTGCAGCGGCGTTAAAATAACCCGTTCTGCAGGGTTAGTTTTACAGAAATTGCTGTACTCTGGGGAGCGGCATAGATATATGCATGGCAAGCCAAACAGCCCTCGGCCGACAGTAACTTTGGGAGTACACCTTAAATTTATCCAAAAAATATCATAAACTTGAGGGGAAAACATTTAATTTTGCTGGCAAGTGCAATTTTTTGAAATAACCTGAACTTATACAGTTGATGTTTCCAACTGTAAACTTTCTTAATTGAATTGTGTGCCCCGGTAATGAGATTGGAAATTAGATGCTAAAAGAGTGTGAACATGCTCTTAATATTTTGGTTTGAATTTGAAAAGTCAATAGCATCGCAAAATCAAATAAAAATTTGGCTTAAAAACAGGTCATAACCTTTTTCCATACCTGTGCTCAATACCTTTAGCCCCGTTAATTTCGATTTTGTGTGATAAATGTTTTTTGAAATTTTGTTCTACATTTGGGAGTATTTCTGTATCCCTCGAGATAAAAACATTATGCCAGTATAACTTGTCTATGTTTCATTAAACCTTTCACGAATGAGTGTTTAAAATGTGTTGAATACTTTTAATTTAACTGTATGTAACCAAACTGAATAAAACATATGTAACGAAAATGAATGAAACATTAGTAGCATAAGTGTACGAAACATTTGTGTTCAAACTGAAGACACTTTGATTTTTTAAAAGAGTATACTAAATCAGGAAATAAATGGAAAATGAGCAGCCAAATGGAATGGATTATCTCTTTCCAATTAGGAAGATGATATAGGTAATCGAATTGAACAGAACAGGGATAATTCAACTGAATGTGATCTACTAATCATTAGAATTTTGAGGCTTAAGCTTTGCTTTAAGTACTTTTCTGCTACCATTGTGCAATTATACCGTTACCTGATCTTCAATTTAATTGACATAATCATCAGAGATTTTATATTATATCATTAGAGATTAGATATTTTGTATTTACGAACACATTTGAAAAAAGCTGCTGAGTCGTATCCTATAAATTGACTCATTAATGCATTTATCAATGACACTTAATGTCATCAGGCTTGCATCTCGCCTTCAAAGCCGCTAGCTAGCGGCAGGAAGCTATTAGAAGTAATCTGACCTACAACTTTCATATACGTTGACTACAAAACCTAAACCTATTAATTCGTTCTAGCTCCGAGTAATACTGTGGTGTGTGACCTCGTTTCTGCATTTATCACGACAGAAAGAGTGAGATATTATGATAATTTTGCGTGAGCTCGTCACTGCATTTCTCGAGATAGATAGAGTGAGGTATTAGTTTTGCGTGACTTCGTCACTATATTTCTCACAACAGAAAGTGAGATATTACTTTTGCATGACCTCGTCACTGCATTTCTCACAACAGCAAGTGAGATATTAGTTTTGCGTGACCTCGTCACTCTATTTCTCGCGACGGAAAGAGTGTGGTATTGATTTTTATAACTTTTGAGGAAGCCTTCCGGAAACGTTCGAAGAGATTTGAAGCTGTTCATAAAAAAGAGTGCGGCGAGGAGTGTACAAGGAGTACATCTGTTTATGAATGCAAAAATATTCCTAAAAAAATATCATGGGAGCATGGCAAGCACTAACAGTCTATCTTATAGTAGAATAGAATAGAATAGAATGAGGCTATAGGAACGAACCTTCGGGCCGATTCTTGGGTCGGATAATTACTTCGATAATTATTCGGTTTTTTACCCAAGTCCCATGCCGTAATTCTAGCCGTGTTAACCATGTCGGCAGCGGGATTCGAACCCGGGTCTTTCCGCTCGCAAGCAGACTCGCTCACCAGTCGACCAAGCTAGATAAGGTATTCTACTCTTTTCCAAATAATGTATGTTTTTATTTTGAAATGCCCCTCTTGGCTGGACAACAGATAAGGTACAGTCCAAAATAAGGGTTTTGAGAGACGTCGTTCGTTTGAGATACATGGTATTGCATTTGGGGACAATTTCAACAGGGTATCAAATTTACTAATTGGAGATTGCGTTTGTTCACGCATATTTTGAATTTAATAACAGGTTTTCACCGAAAAATTAAGTACCAAGGCAATAACTGGAAAAAAGTAACCAAAGGTCCACACATATCTGGCTATTTTTATAATTTCCCGAGTAAAATAAGTAAAATAACCATGTTGATATATATGGCTATTTTTATAATTTACACAGTATATATGTTACCTTTTTCGTCTTTTCAGACAGTCTTATTATTACAGAATAATAAGCAGTTTATTACAACAGTATGGCAAATGCTCTTGATCTGTGTGCAAATAGTCGCTCAATAAAGAAACAGCACTAAGAAACTGATATCTGTATCTCAATGTTGTATTTTTATTAATCATACAACAGACCTTCTTCGCAACTTCAATGCAGAAGTACGACGAAAATTTTCAGTTCTGATGCTATCAGCACGAGAACCAACGTCATTCTCTGAGTGGAGCTTGTCGTTTCCCTCTCGAAACTCAAACGAAATCAGGCATCATTTGAATAATTTCTGAATTGACGACTGGTAACTACCATCCTGTCAACCTGAGGCTAAAGTGTGATGTATATGCATGTATATACATATATATGTACTTTCACATGTTTTTATGGAGTCTTGTGTTCTATAATCATCTCATTTTTGCACAATGGAGTAAAGATTTTTTGTAGAATTCATGAAACTTTCAGTAGGCTGGTACGATACTTCCATTCATTCACAGAGACAGTCATGTCAGTCATATTCTGTCCCTGGATTTACATTTAATTTCCCTTACTAGCTCGTTAAGTTAAGTCAGGTCTCTGAAAATCCAATGTGTCTGGTCTGTATGTATATTCGATTAGAAATAAAGTTTCCTTCTTCCTTTCTTCCTTTCTTTCTTTCTATCTTTCTTTCTTTCTTTTGTTTGTTTGTTTGTTTGTTTCTTTCTTTCTTTCTGTATTTACTCACAGTACCTCACCAGACAGAAGGCGTCATTCAAACTGTCTTCATTGCTGCTACAAAACTACAACAGAACAACTACAGAACACTCACCAAAACACAGCAAACACAGGGAACGTGAACACACCAATGGATAGGGCTGTAAACTGTGTTTACTCTACTTCACACTCTCCATTTATTGAATTATCGAATCTATCTCATTCTCTTACAAATGTTTCCTGACATTTAAACTAGGAGTTTTTTCATTAAAAATTGTGGTTTTGCCTCAGTCCGGTCCAGACTTGAGTGTACGTGCAGTCTCTATGTTCTCATACGGTGGAAATGACAATTTCATGGATAAAGTTTAATGATTGATTTAAAAGCGATTACTTGGTTTCGCTTTTGTGTCCTAAACTTTCTGTAAGCATCTTATTATTTTCAGAAAAATTCGTTTATGTTTAACTATATTGATTTGAACCCAAATTTTTCATTGATATGTTAAAATTTTTAATAGTATTCCATTCGTTATTGGTTACTACTACCTGAAATCGTCCACAAGCTTGTCGATAGCTCGACAGTAGAAGTTATGAGATTTTAAAATCACGTTTTCAGTTTCAAGCTGATTTTTGGACAGCAAAGAGGAACAGAGCACAATAGAAAGGAAATAATCAGATGAGATATCTCAACATAAGAGTGAATGAAGTAGAAATCCCGGCCGAAGTCCTAAAGAGAATTTTTAGTTACAGCACAATAATGCGAAGTCGTATCGAAGAAGCTCAACGTTTCGAATATTAGAGGGTTTTAGTATCTTTACTTGTTGTAGTTACTGGTTAATGATTTACACTGAAGACGTTTTTTTTGCAGCATTCATAGAAGCTTTGCATCTAATCCTAATAAACGTAAATCATTATCCAGCATTCATGCATCTTTTGTCCAGCTCCAAGTGTCGCCTGTCCGGCATTGGCCACTGGCATCCTTCGCTTCCCTCTGAAATAACGATGTAATTTTCATTGCAAGGAGCGACAAACGAGATAAAAATGTCTTGTCCACAAGTAGCCTAATGTTTAGTCAACAAACTCGTAACAATAGAATATGAAGTTTGTGTCGTTCTCTCAGAGATTTTCCCTCATTGCTACTTTGGTGAAGATAACTTGTAACTGTATTGCCTACACTTACTGGACTATCGTTTCGAGACACTCCTAGACAGTATGTTAACGACGTTGAATTTTCCCTTTTCTGTATTGAAACTACAGGGTGCGGCAATTTAGTTTATTTTTTCAAAGCAAAACGGATTTAAAAAATGGAAGTTATGTTGCCGCACCCTGTCTATACTATAATAAGAGCCGCGTCGGTCCGTCCGTCTGTCCGTGTGCCACACTCTTCTAATCGATAGCTTTGATAGCAACAAGGATAAAGCTTAAGAAATAAAAAATATTTTTATTGCATTATTTTTCTGTGGCAATTCAAATCCCTTTCACTTGCATTATGGTATCCAGAATACACAATCGGTTTATTTTCACAAATAGAAATTTTCTTTGGACCTTTTTCTGTTAACATTCATCATGACGTTTTGATATTTTTAATTGATAATGCGAAAAGAAATGTTTTAAATTAGTTTGACCAGTAACCTGGCTACCACTTAGTATAAGGCCAAAGATTTTGGAAATTGAGTTATTGTTTTCGGAATGGTCATTTTCTGGAAAATAGTTTTAAAAAGGTACCTTACTTATGGGTCACCCTGTATAATAGACGCTCTTACGGATTTAGATAAGAGGAAATTTCTTAGGGTATACATGTATCGTAAGC
>VCRD01002559.1:26918-54029 GCA_006783055.1 Trinorchestia longiramus | reverse complement strand
GATGCTCTTACGGATTTAGATATGAGAAAATTTCTTAGGGTATACATGTATCGTAAGCATTGTATTGTGGATACCAAAGGCACATCCATCAATGAGGAAATTTTTTCGCAAGGCCCGCGTCCACTGGCAAATTAAAATGAAAAATTTGGTAAAAATCGTGATTTTTCTCGTGTGGATCTAGTTTCTCATATATTGTTCGGAAACTGCTCATTTTCATACAGAGTGCTAATATCTATAACAGTGTACATAAAGTTTAACAACCATTTTAGAAAATGAAAATGAATTTGAGCAGAAAATGTTCTTTTATATCCGGTTTATAGTTTAATTTAATATATTAGAAAAAAGTGAAATTTAGTTTGAGTTCGACTTCTACAACAAAGTTGTAAAGGAGTAAAAGAGCTACAAATATGTATTTTAGTTTCTAATTGAGAATTAGTAGTTTTTATAGAAAACTGAATCCCTAAATGTTTAAACAACTAAACATTAGAAGTTTAAACAGTTATACCACGTACACGATCTTCCCGTAGGTCCCCTTTTCACATCTACACGATCCTCACATCTGCACGACCCTCACATCTGCACGACCCTCACATCTACACGACCCTCACATCTGCACGGGGTTGTCATGAGGCATGCACTCAGACTCAGGTGTAGTTCAGTGTGCCCGTGCATGTCTGTCGTGCGAACAGAATTGACCTGAGGACAAAGCTTGAACAGTAGCACTTGGAAGGCCGTGAACGCCATCATTGAGCCATGTTGCATGAACCTAATCAGCAATCAGACGAAAGTTGTTCTTTAAGTAAAATTTTTCATGCAGTTATCACATTATTTTTAAGAATTGAACTCCTAAACAAACATCAACGTGGTTCCGAGTAATTATTGCGGTATATGAAGGCCTTGCAATTTAGGTACGAAGAAGGTTGCTTCATTCCTATTTTACGGACTGGATCGTGTAAACTTTATTCCGAAGTTTCTCATTCATTCAATTCCGGATTATGAGATTAAAACACCACTTCATTGGTGAAGCAAATTTATCTTCATTTGACACTTACTATTTTACAGATATTTTAACAATGTAGTAAGAACGCATTAACCCGACGATAAAAAATTTCCATAATGCACAGCCTCACAAATCCCAACCATGGAATATTTGACTACAGTACCAAGATACCGCAGATAGTTCAAGGTAGGACAAATTATTCCTATCAACCAATTCCTATTCATTTACCACAGATCCCGAGCATTTATTGCTTTACTTGTGTCGAGGCTTGTAATTGGCTGCTAGGGGTGCAGTGACGTCACTGGCTGTCACTTACATGATATGCAGGTAACAGGTGCCGAGTATTTTGAGGGTTAATTGGCAACACCACCGCCTTACTGCACCTGTGCAGCTCTTCAATAAATATCTATACACTCAGAAATATCATTCAAATTTACATGAATAAATACGTGTAAATATTGCTAAACAATTGGGTCGAATCTTTGAAAATGATGTGAAAAAAGCTAAAGAAATGCGTGCAGTTATCCTTGTACTAACCTTCTATAGCATGGGAATGCTAAATAGATGAGTTAATACATTATAAAAATATATAAAAATTTCTCTGATATGAAGTCGTTTAGAGGAAAACCAGTATGCTCTTATATATCACCAGAAGATTGCGTTTATATAAGGAAGAGTCAACGTTTTCAGTATTTCTTTAAAAAAGTGTCTGTGTAGATAATTTCATAATTCAGAAGTATTGTAAATGAATTTCGGTTTGTAAATTTTTTTTACCACATGCCTCTTATTATTATTTTCTTTCAACATACTTGTTACTATTGTTTTCATACGACATACCTGTTATTATTATTTTCTGTCAACATGTCTGTTATTATTATTTTCTTACGACATGCCTGATATTATTATTTTCTTACTACATGTTTGCTCTTATTGTATTCTTAAAATTTACGTTATTGAAATTTTCCAGCAACATGCCTGTTATTATCACTATTTTCCTACAACATGCCTATTATTGGGTAAAAGATAAATTTTTTCCGTTGAAACACTTACGTTGCAAAAACGTACCCTTCAACACACTTTCCATTCATCACACACATGAAATTAACACATCAACAAAAGATGTGATGCCCACATCCGCTGCTGTGTCATGTACGCAATTCTGTGTTCATAAATAATTCAATGACACTTCCTTCCAAACTTTCCGTCAGTGTCACCTTATTATTCATTTTTGAGTCCCCAAATTGGATCCGATTACCCACATTTCGAGGCTACTTTCTCTAAGCAAATGCATCGCCAGAGTTTCCATAAACTGAGTCAGTCGACACATTCCTCTCTCGCTGAACCGGCGTTGTCTTTTGTGTTCCATGGAAGGAAATTTGAAGCAGAAAAGAAGTGTCTACATTTTTTACAGGAGTATATTTTTCGCAAGGAAAGTAGAGGCTGTAGTGCGCTTATTTCTTTACACAGTAAAGTCTCGAGACAGATAGTATGCTTAGACAGTAATATTTCCTTACCCATTAAATTTTTAGGCTTCGTATGAAAAGGACGAAAAAATTCCCTGAGAAGTTTTTTCTGGAGTTCAGTGACAGAAATTTTTACGGGCTCACAATAAGCTGAATCGTGAAAGATTTTTCTCACGTCCACCACAAAGTGAAGCAAGCTCCATTAGGGCTCAAATGATTTATTTATTCCATGAAACACAAGAGATTTGCAAAGTTATTCTCACCTATAATGAGCATCAGAGATACTTAACGGCGAATTAAATAGGCTTAGCTGTTTTACTAGCGTTTCCATGCGATTAACATTTCAATTGGTGTCTGAAATAAAAACGGAAAAATATTCTCTCAATTTTTCCAAATGGTTCTTGTACTTGCTGTATTTTTGCAACACTTGCTCATGTGTTCCTACATTAATTAAACATCGTCGTTTAGCAAGATTATACATAAATATACACCGTGATTCTGAATGCTACAAAGATTTTGCAAAGCCGAGATTGGGGGTTCAGTGTTATGGTTACAGAAGAAGCGTTATCGAGCTCTCAACTGCTTACACTGATAATCCAAACTATTCGCATTCGTGTCCTGCCCATGTCATAAAACCGTGTGATTAAACAGTACCTCTATCATGACCATGTAGCAACAGCTGGTAGTGCACGCCCAGGACAACCAATATCCAATCAAAAGGACGAAGCTCACTGCTTAGGAGACAAATACAACATAGAAACATTCAAATAATTATAGAGTAATTATGGGTATGTGTTCCTTAAGCGTAAGAGATATTATGCATGTCTTAAAACGTACGTTGTGACTATTCTTCAGAGAACACCAAATAGTGTTATAGCAGCGTTTTCTAAACTGGGAGTCCAAGGTCCCCCCCGATGGGGGCCACAGGCCTTCGCCCGAAGGGCCAAGAGCGGGCCCCAACAACTGCGAATACTAAACTTATTGAAGGGTAGAGAGCCACGAGTGTTAAGCGACTTGGTGGGAGGGGGGACATGGACCATCAAAGGTGGAGAAACGCTGTGTTATAGGAATGAATGCCTCAAAGTTGGCGTTCTGTCTAGTTTCGTATTCACGACGCTCTAATTTTAGCGCGCGAAAGCTGGCTTGCTAGGAGGAGGTACTACGAGTAGGTAGCTGTCCTTAATATTCCTTACGATGAAGGAGCTGTTTCTGGACAAGTTCCTAGAAACAGTTTCTAATAATTTTTTCTCCTTAGAAAAATTTCATGGCTCTGTCTAATCGTATATAGAAAAGATATAGAAAAATAGAAGAGGGGGGAGCTATGGCACCCGGAAGGGCTGGATGGTGGAGATTCGTTGCTGCCTTATGGACCACCTGAGGTCTGAAGAGGATTAAGTAAGAAAGTCTGATCGGATGACGTGGGAGGTCAAGCACTTCTCCTCGTCCATCACAATCCGAGCCTGCGCGACTGTAGCTTTTTAGAAGTAGGTGACACCGAACTTTCTCCTACAGTACAGTTTTCTTTCTAATGTCGCTTGTGAAAGCACGTAACCTTACATGTTGCTGCCTCTTAATAAAGTGGAATTTTTCGCTGTTTCATCTCCTGCAGCTGATCATGATTATTTTTGTTGCGCATCTATGTAATATAAATTTATTCCATAAAACCAAACCTAGACAATTTTTGATTCAGGTTTCTGGCATTGTTAACACTCTTTTTGGAATATTTTTTTACGAAAATTTGTTACTTTTCGAACCCACGATAACAGTCTTATATATAATTATACTCCCTCTGGTTAAAAATAGTTGGTGCACAGTCGGAAAAAGTTTCCGCTATTATGTTCCGGAACACATTTGAGAAATTAATTATTCATCTCATCTTCTTGTACTTTCTTGAAAATATTATACATAAAACTGAAAGTATAATGTATGAGTTTAATTTTTAGACTTTTTCCCACTCTACAACAACTGCTTCCGAACAGAGGGAGTAATTTTTAGCGTGAATCAAAGGAAAATTTAAACTACAGATACTATTGAAAAATTGAATATTGCTGAAAAATAACACATGTATGAAATAGTTGTTATAAATGAAGGTTATACATTTGGTGTGCTTGAAAACAGGAATGTTTGTTACACATGTCATATTTTTGTATCAATTGGAACAAGTCTTGAAGAAACTTACATGGCTTCTCGTAATGCTGCTTCTGAAGTAAATTACTGTCTACGTGCCTGAACTTCACGCCTTATAATAGTCCCAAAATTTCAGTTGGGTTCAAATCTGGCGAAGAAGGAGGTCCACGCTATCAAATTGTTGCTTCTAAATTTCCATACGGCACGATGCCACTTAGTTGCATTCTTTGCGTGTTACTGAACGTTGTCTTGCATAAAGAAAATTGCTGTCGAATTCCCAAAGTTGATTATCACGTTAAGTAAAAAAAAGCGTCGACATAAAAGAAGAAACTGCATTCATTTGAACACCCTGAGGAATCTTTAGATGGGCGACAAGTTTATGCTCTACATTGATTCTTGCAGCCTATAGCGGTAGCATAATCAAATTAGGCTACGCAACACTTAAATGTAGCTTTTTATTGTTATCTTTTCAATCTTTTGAATGAAACGCCTTGGATTTATGATGAACCTTTGGAACTTCAGAAAAAGATTGTGTTTATAGAAGATTATGTCCCGTTACATTCAATGCACGCAACTAAGCAATGTATTGCTGATTAGGCTTTAAGAGCCACAATTTGATTGCGCAGCCCCCGTTTTCACCAGATTTGAATCGAACTAAAAATGCGTGGGCCATTATAAAGCATAAAATTGATCTAGATGGATTACAATTTACTTCAAAAGAAGCATAAAGAAATGAAGTAGAAATTCCTTCGGTATCCATTATAGTTTCTACTTTTAAGTTACTGACCGATTCAACAAACATATTATTACAATAAGTCATCAGAGATAATCTCTGAGGAAGAGCAGAGACAGGCTGTTGTCGCAGCAACTCTGCCGTGTCTCTAGTTGGCAGCGAGACACAGTGTCTCTGTATGTGACATTCTTGTGGGGCACACTGCATTGTTTTGTCGGGTGCACTGCATTGTTTTGTCGGGTGCACTGCATTGTTTTGTCGGGTGCACTGCATTGTTTTGTTGGGTGCACTGCATTGTTTTGTGGGGCACACTCCATTGTTTTGTTGGGTACACTGCGTTGTTTTGTCGGGTGCACTGCATTGTTTTGTCGGGTGCACTGCATTGTTTTGTGGGGCACACTCCATTGTTTTGTTGGGTACACTGCGTTGTTTTGTAGGGCTCACTGCATTCCTGAGTGATGCGCTGCACTGCATTCGTTCATGTGTGGGTTCAGCACACTGGATTGTTGTGTGGGTGCAGTGCATTGGATTGTTGTGTGGGTGCAGTGTATTGGATTGAATAGAATAGAATGAGGCTATAGGAACGAACCTTCTGGCCCATTCTTGGGTCGGATAATTACTTCGATAATTATTTGGTTGTTTATTCAAGTCCCATGCCGTATTTCTAGCCGCGTCAACCATGTCGGCAGCGGGATTCGAACCCGGGTCTTTCCGCTCGCAAGCAGATTCGCTCACCAGTCGACCAAGCTGGTGATTGTTGATTGGTGATTGTTGTGGGGGTCTTGCTTAGTATTATTGTTTGTGCTCAGTGCACTGTGCAGGACTGTTGAATGCACGGCATTTTTGTGGGGCTCACTGCTCGGTTTTGTTACGTACACTGCATTGTTGGATTCATTGCACGGCATTGCATCTTTCTCGGCACTGCTGCACGCTGTACAGTACTTCTAGAAGTGTACCGCATCATTCTGTATTTAGTATTTAGTAATATATTGTATGTATAGTACCATATTGTTGTATTCTAATACCTATGGAGTTAGTTCTGGGATTTAAAGCAATCTATCACCCGTTAAACTTTGTACATAAATCAAAATGAAATATTCACTTTAAAATTGAGTTTACCACATTCTCGACACAGCAGCATTGCTGAGCCATGCTCAGTTAGATGATCCCTTCTTCTTCTGTTGTGCCAATGAAGATAATTTAAGTTATGCACTACGCAAGGACTACTATAAACAGGACGTGCACCGCCATGTAGCTGACTACGTGAGCGGAGGCCATTGCATTCTTAGTAACATAACATTTTCTATGGGACAAATTGATCAAAAATTACTTCTTTCAAGCAATAGAAGGGATAATAAGGTTTTACAGTGAATTTTAAATGGTTTAAAGCGCTATAATGCTTGGAAATACCAATTTTAACCGGACTTAACATGTATTATTGTATGAACTTAGTGGCCACTTCATAGAAAGCAGAATTGCTGCAGTTTAAGATTTTACAAATTGATTATAATTAAACCTTTAGCAATGCAAACAGCCAAACATACAAACATTCACGCATATAAACAAACAGACATAGAAGCAAAAATCTACCAAACTGCAGCGATTAGTCAGCCAACCGGGCCTTCTTTACAGAGGTCTGAAGAATGACTGCATTCTTTTGCTAGTCTTTCTCTGAGGGGTTGACAGCAAATTGAGTGAGTGTAGTAGTCGTCAGAATACTGCCTTTCTTTGACTCGTACAGTTCCTTGACGTCTGCAAATGATACCGTGTTTCATTGTCAAGACTGACCTTCTGGCCCTTCTCGCTGATCCAGTTGTTGCAGATGCAGTTGTTTAGCAGATATAGTTCCAGTTTAGCTTCAATTGTTTAGCAGATGTACTGTGTCAAAAAGGAGAAACCAGACACGCTCGTTGTCAAGAGGATGCTTGGCTATGGCACTGTAATCACCTAGTGATTAGAATAGAAGTGGCCTTGCAGTCTCGGTTGTTCTCGGCCATGCCACTCAGCAACCCACCAGAAAATTAAACAGTTGCGCAAATCTGTACTTCATCTACCAAGAGAAACACATTCTTCTGTTGCAGTGTCTAGACTTTGTCAAATGTTTCCCTCAGCACCTGGTCCTTGTCAATAGATGAAGTGATGTACTGCAGCTTGCGTTTGCATGGCAACATCAAGAAGTCTCTGAGCTGTTCATAATTACACTTTGGGTATAATTGAAGAGCAAAACAATAATCATTCATGGAAAACTGCTTCTGTAATAAAAGTTCCAACAGACGTCAAAAATACCAATTTCTTCTCCTTCTCGGTGTCGACATAGGCTGACGTGTGAGCTTGAAGGGTGACAACATTTTGGATCGTTTTGTCAAACGGGATGTCATAGTGCATTGCCAAGCGCACAGTTTCGTCGAACTGATATACAATCTCAAACCATTGTTGGGACGAAATGTCTTAAACAGTGGTACTAATGCCGTTCTTGAACGCACTGAGCGTTAGTGGGGAACACAAAGTGGGTTTGTTTTCGACAATCAGAGACAGGCTGCATTCGCTGAAGTTGTCGGTCATGAACAAACACACAAGCCTTTCTTTCGATCTTGAAATAATCAAGTTCTTGTACTGCTTCTGCAGGTTACGTTCAGGTTTGAAAGCATAAAATGAAGTAATCTTATCCTTCTGAAGAAAATACCTCAGTTGTTGGTTTTCAACTTTCGCTGGGCGAGGTGCAGGTTTTGGAGATGGCAGACATGAAGCAGGCACATTGAAGATACTGTACGGTGCCTGTTCTCCTTATTGTAATTACCCCGACAGTTCACAACCCCACACTTGTTCGGCATTTTAATGCATTAATGCATATAATTAGCAGTAAACTTTGTAAACAAACAGTATCCACTTAGAAATGCAGCAATGTGCCTCGAAACAAACAACAATGTCCGATTCAAACCGAGCGACAGACTACGACAATGTTCACACTGTGACAGATGGGGTATAACTGAGCTCAGTGAACTGGCCTCCGCTACATGGCGGTGCACGTCTTGTATATAGTAGTCCTTGGCACTACGTTGATATCTGTAACAGATGTGGAATCCATGTCTGAAATTCCTAATACTGGACGTTTGAGCTTAGAATTCTTCCTCTGCCCCAAATTACTGAACAATAATTGAATTTCATCTTGTTAACACTGCTATATAACTAGGCGAATAAAAATATTTACTACTCAATATTACACAGATTATACACAGTGAATTTGTCTCAAAGCTTTGTCCAGTACACAGTAAAATAATTAGTAAGCATTTGCAAATAACTAGTAAGCATACTAATGCATTCCTTCTCAAAGAAGATATCAGCCAGCAACTTGTGTAGCATCATTCTTATAATTATTAAAAGAAATGTGTGCTTTCGTTGTTTTCTGTTTTATTAATAGGTTAAATCTATGAAACTTACATAAGAGAACTTTACAGCTCTCACAAATAACCTAAATTTGTGGTTTACATCACAATGAATTTGTTATGTATAATTCATTTAGATACTTAACTCATAAATAATGATTTACTTGTCAGCGCGAAATCCTAGCTTAATCAAGTTTCGAAGACATTGTAAGGAATTTCAAATACTGTTTTTTCTAACCTGGAAATCAAATGAACAAATAAATCAGGTTGATTACTTTGGCTACTGAAAGAAGTTCACTCTTCTTCCTAATTAAATCATTGAAGTTTAGGAAATCAGAGGTATGTTCAGGTATTTATAAATTAAGTGATGTATTAGATCATCTATGAATGAAGAACTTCAAACCTAATCAAAGTTTAAATTACTTCATTAATATCTTAAAAAAATTCTGCTATAAATTTATTCTCCGAGTTACTTAACCTGGATTTCTAAACTTTTGACTTGTGGTTCAATTATAACCTTATGTTAATTATTAAACTCCAATTGCGGGTAGCTGTACGTTGCATGTGTTGTAACATTCTACAAGGTGCGGTAACATAACTTCCTTCTCTCAAAGCAAAACGAATTTATAAAAAGGAAGTTATGTTGCCGGCCCTGTAGTTAATAACGTCCAATTGCTGGTAGTTGTATGCTGGATGTGTTGGGACATTCTAGTCATTAACGCCCTATTACTGGTGGCTGTGTAAATGTGTAAACATTTGCTGGGCTTTTCACATCTTGACATGAATGCAAACGCTTTAATTTCGGATAGAAGAGCAGGTTATACAATTTTAATTAACTTGTTTTGGAATGGCCAATGATTTTTTCCTGAACACATCTGGAAAGTTTTTCAATTGTACAAGCTGCATTGAAGGTTGCAGATTGTTGTCGAGCCAAAACGTAGTTGCTACCATACTGAGCATGAAGGCATTTCCATTTAAATATGTGTGTAGAGTCTGCTAATTGTTCAGCAGCAGCTGCCTTGCGATGGTCGACTTTTTCAAGCATCCTAATATATCAAATTATGCCAGATCAATTAGGTTAGACTTCCCCCTCCTTCACATTCAGTAGAAATTCAGGTCTGCCCAGCAATTTAACACCTCTACGAGTACAAATGTCGTTTCGAGTACACTCCCTCCTCGGCCCATTCTGTAAGAATAAACCCGAAAAAAGAATTTCGATATTATTTCTCAGTTGAAGTCTGTCATCACACCGCTCTTGGCATCGAAGTCACGGAGCCATATCATGTCAGTTCCGAGGGGAACACCTCAGTTCCGAGGGAAACATCTCAGTTCAGAGGGGAATACTTCAGTTCCGAGGGAAACACCTCAGTTCCGAGGGGAATACCTCAGTTCCGAGGGGAACACCTCTAGCAAAGCAGCTGTTCCCCTTGTCAGCGTTCTAGTATTGTCCATTCAGCACTATCAGCTCAACATGGTGTATAAAAATAGAATTTTATTTCATTTAAATAGAAATTATTGTATAATGTAGAAAATATCATAACGTCGTCAGCTTAGAAGAATAGTAACTGAACATATTAGGTGATAGTAATAACACATATTAGATGATCAGCGATTCAAAAACTCCCATGTCTTGTTTCCAATCAGCATCAAACAAACTCAATATTACATCTACACATAAAAATCATTAGAACCATATAAAAAAATTTTGATAACTTTTATATGATCCTACCAATGAAGGAACAGGAAGACTATCAAAAGTTTGCTATCACCTGAGACCTTCAGTGTTTCCCTCAGTAAAAGTCAATTTTCTGGTGGTGAAAAAATGCTTCGAAATTTGCTGAATACTTTTAAATGAATTTTAACTGGACCAAATTTTGACCTCTAATGTGTGTTTTTATTTTCCAGCGTTTGTTGGATAGAAATAAATCTTTGAATCAAAATATTTTGCTATTTGTTCAAGGTTATAAACATAGTTTTGTTCATGGGTCATATTTAGTACCAGTAGAAACCCAGTTAATTCTTGCCACTGAATTTACCGTAGGTTTTTGACAACCGAGATATTGTACGAGAAAATATTCGTGTAGTGTAAGAACTTATGAACAATAACATAAACTAGACTTACGATCATCATTGCCTTGTTTTTACTCGCAAAGCGATGCCGTAAAACAAAGAAAAGGTGATCACTCTATCGTAAACATACAAAGAAATGCATAACTTGTCGTAGCCCCCAGATAAAGAACATAAAAAACTCTATCAAAAAGTTCAAAATTCTTGAAAGCAATCAGGAAAAACATATACGAAATATTTGTTCCTCAAATTTACTGATTTCAGTATCGAAATTGAGTTGAAATCTGTGTGCTAATTCACAGAATGATTATGTAAGTATTTTCAGAGATAAAACTCAATTTCTCGAACCTGACATTGAAGAACGCGAAGGTAAAAAACGAGGGTAAAAAAGAGGGTGAGAAACAAGGGTATGAAAAAACGAGGGTATACAAGCACTGCATCTGTCTCTGAGTTGCAATCGAAAATATCATTGCAAATAATGTTATAATTCACTACATCAACAACCTCAAGCGGGAGGATTACGTACATTACATATATCTGAGCGAAAAATCGTTAATTCTCTGAGCATCATTGATTGTCTCAATTGTCTTCAACTGCATCAGCGAGGTACCGAGTCAACAAAGCATGACCATGAACATTTGAACTGTATACTATGTTGGAAATAAAGTTTTTAAATGTTTCGTTTCTAATACATAATAGCAGATTCCTAAATCGAATTAAATAATTCGAATTAATTTGGTCATAGACTTTCAATGAGCGCTTTATGAATTTCAAGAAAAGTTATGGACAACAGTTACAAAGTAAGAAGTGCCAAGCAGGCTTAGGAAGAATTGCGTAGCCTAAACAGCGTCAAGGCAACGCCCAAGCACAACGACCATCAATCGGCTGTACAAAATATTATCATTTTAGCAATTGAAACTGAATACAAATGGAAATGATCTGGAATAGCACTCGAATTTGGAATAGCGCTTGAATTTGGAATAGCTCTCGAATTAGGAATAGCACTCGAATTTGAGACGGATTTGAAATTCAAATCGATTCTAGTCAATTCAGGATAATTATGGTTCAGATTGAATAGCGAATCACATATCCATTGGATAGGCTGACGACTGTTGCAACGAAAATGCATAGGTCGATCTCACCCTAGGCTGGATCCCTTCCAGCTCCAGCGTAGTCAGGTGTTTGTCTCCATACAAATTTAACACAACTTAACAACAAGCATTTTGTACATTATTATGAAGGCTCTAGAGTTTTGTACTCCTGCTACCTGAACTAGACTTGCTCCAAATCAAACCTGGAACCATCTTCCGCTAGGCAACAATTAACTGCATGTGCTGTTTTTTCCAATCGTCCAACTGACAAACTTGTTCAACGGTAATAGTAGAGGGACAAGCATTGATGATAGGTCACTGATATTTGTTTAACCATCATCGTATGACTTACAAGTATTGTCCTGTGTTCAAAGTCAATACTGTATAAAATTTTAGTATTTCAAAAAGCTGAAGTTAGGATAAAATAGTTAGATGGTTCAGACGAGGACGCTAATTTTGTAAAACTTTTTTGAATTTCAAAAGTTCAAAGTTAGTATCATGAAAGCTGAGTGAACGTTAATATAAAGGAAGGATCAATTTTAGGAAGAAATTTAGAGAATCTTTTTAACAGATGTACTGCGAGTTATCGACCACTACAATTTGAGATACTCTAACTATTACGGGGTCAAGGGTTTGAAAATAATCAACGGAATTTGTATAAAATCAATATACAATCAATATCAATATTTATGTATAATTCCGTTGAAATAATCAACGAAATTTGAGCTATGCGCCAGCATAGCTCAATTTTTTAAATCAGTCAACATTTATAAATGATGTATTAATATTTTGATAGCAGTGAATGATCTTAGGAACGCTTGACTCTTCAGAATTGAACGCTTAAATCACGCACCACTATTTTTCAACTAGTACAAACAGTAAACAAACTAACACTGAAGCTGTTTTTCGAACGAGTCTCACTCATTCCGTCAGCAGAGTGCAAGTATATTTCCGTCAATGAAACGCAGGTAAATATAATCTCAAGGTTACCTCTGTAGACTATGTGGATGTTCTAGCCAGCTCTGCTGTCTCTTGCACTTGATACAGAGCTGCAGCCAACTCTGTGCCGAGTATTTCGGTGGATATTCGAGGCCTGCTCCCCGGTCCACTTCTATTCAATTTCTTTGTGGTGAACACGAAGACAAATTAAACGAAAATACCGATGCAGACATCCCTGTTGAATAGAAACGTCGGTGATTGATGTACTCGGAAGAGTGCAATGAGATAAACACGTATGAGAGTTTTCTTTGATCTCTGTTAACAAATTTACTGATGCAGCCAGAGAAGTTCCAACTTAATATTCTTTATTTACCAATTTAGGAGACAGGAAACTGGGTGTCTGAGTAACTTTAGTGTAAGAAGAGACGTTCCAAAAATAATTGCATTTGATAGATTACTAACAAAATGTGTGATAGATTTCTGCACGGTGGTTACAGTCAACTTGCCTATGCTTGTACGCTAAAGTACTGTCATTTTGGGATTTCCCGGAACCAAATTTATTTTATCACTGGTAAAACTAACAACTGAAGTTTACCTAACTAGGTAGTACAAATGATTACTTCAAATTTTTATGCCAAAAATTGTTTCCTCAGAAGATGACATACATACGTAGAAACAAGGCCACGTACACATAATGGTTGTGCGTCTTTTGGATTTTTGGAAAGTGACTTATGCGTACAACACGAAAATAATTTGTACGAGTATCTTTTCTTCTGCCATCCGACTTTAAGAGTTACCCTTGTGCGTACAATGTGCATCATTAGGTAGAATATGGTCGCTAGGTGGAATACAGTCACTAGGTAGAATACAGTTGCTTGGTGGAATACAGTCACTCGGGAGAAAACAGTCACTAAGTAGAATAAAGTCTTTGTAGAGAGTTTACTAATTTGAACGGTTGATAGAATCAACACAATACGCCATTTTCACAGTGAATTGAATAACAATATTAAATAGGAGTGTAACTCTATTTTATGGCATTGAACTTGAAAATTTTGCAACGTTTCCGCACAACATTCAAGAACTGTGTCTGTAGAAGCCATAGAAGAAACTTCATACAGTCACGAAAGAAATATCGTTTGAATGTGCTGGACCATTTAGATCCATTTATGTACGCGATAAACGTGAGCCACTAATGAAAATAATCGAAAAATTAACCCTTGAACTAATGTACAGGAAGACGAAACATTATATCAAAAGATTGAAGGTGAATTTTCAAGAGATATTTTAAACTTTCTGGCATGTGTTGCGATGTTTTGTGAACGTGACCTAGGAAGGAAAATTATCATGTTCTGTACGAAAGACAATCGAATACTAGCCCATATAATAGAATACTATTCCTTATACAATGGATTACTATGCCTCACACAATGGAATACTATTCCCCATGTAATGGAATACTATCCCCATACAATGGAATACTATCCCCGTACAATAGAATAATACCTATTCCCCTTATAATGGAATACTATCCCTCATACAATCGAATACTATCCCATACAATGGAATACTATCCTCCATACAATAGAATACTATTCCCTATACAATGGAACAATATTCCTCATACAATTCCTACAATGGAATAAAGCCTATTCCCCATGCAATTGAATACTTTCCCTACACTCCAATACTAACCCCATACTTTGGGGAAGAAATTGTACAATTAAATTAATAAAGAGGAATCAAGTACAAATTATTTCTACTTTTTAATCTGGTCCCTTGGGATTTTTAATAGGTAAATGAAGTTATTCTCTCTTTAGGAAGATGAGGTTTCCAGAAAAGGCGAAGAGGGCAAGTGAGGTTATGCAGACATGTAAGGTTAAACAGCTGGCCGCGATGGGCACATGCGCTTCCGTGAGGTTTCTAGTAGCTAAATTGCTTTTTAATAGCAGTAGCGGTGTTAGTTTTTGGAAGAAGCAGCAAATTTGATAGCGGTGCCATTTTTTTGCTATCATCTCTAGCTGCTTCTGTCGGTACGCAAAAGTTACAGTCAAGAAAAGAAGCTGTTCAACACCTAATATTCGAATAATTTTCTCAGCAATAGACAATAATAATAAGAATATTTGTAACATATAGTCTGAATGTAACTGACTCGAAAAAAGTTTTATAAAATACTCGAAAAGGACTGCGAAACAAGAAATGCGTTTTCTTTCCCCTATTCGCTTTTTTAGAAATGATGCACCCCGGATAAAAGATCCAAAAATTGAATTAAAATATGTTTTTGTTTAAAATTTTATCACGTTTGTTTGCTTTCTGGCCGAATTTGTAATGGAATTTTATGCCTGCTTCGATGTATTAGGTTGTTACAAAAATAATGGCCGCTTGAAGGCCAACGTATGCTTCTGAAATCGACCATTATTTTTGTAACAACCTAATAACTAATTGAATGATGAATTGTCATTTTTTCAAACATCTCAAATACACATTTTGAGAATGATCAATGATCCTGAGACACTCGGAAAAAACAGTAAAATTTTATGTCACAAACTTGACCATGAATCAACGTTGTTCATTCTTTGTTTTGATGACGTAAGCTAAGGGACGACTTCAAAATAGAAATGGAAAGTCTGCGTTGCGTTGCAGTAGTGTTGAGGATGTACGGTTCTGTAACATGCGTCTATTAGGGACTATTTAATGCTCTCTCCACTCATCGTCACAACTCAGCGCTACATTTCCAAACTAGTTATTCCACTCTATAATAATACACAGTATGTTGCTTGCCTGCTTGGTCCGTCTCTCTGTCACGCTCTTAAGGATTTAGATAGGAGGAAATTCGGTAGGGTATACATGTATTGTAAGCATTGTATTGTGGATACCATAGGAACATCCTTCAACGTGGAAACTCCTTCGCCAAGTCTGCGTCCACTGGCAAATCAAACGAAACAATTCAGTAAAAAAATAAGTGAATCTTCACCTGTGGATCTACTAGTATGGTACATCATAAAGATATTTCTGTTTTTCCAAAGCATTCATGTCTGTACCAGATCATCTACCCACCCGTAAACACTGACACATTTATAGTCTCTGAAACTTGTTCGAATATGTTTGATCGACAACAATTTCTCTGAACTGTTGCAAAATGTTGAAGAAAATGTGTACCATAAAACCAATCCCCTCGTTCCCGCATGGTCGCCATGACGACCTTACAGTAGCGGCGTAGAGGCGTTTAAAGCCGATCTTCTACTCAGTAGGAGGCGTATGCTGCGTCCACACCCAGACTTTCCTTCCTTCCTTGCTAGGGCGGCAACACACTCTTACACGGCGGGGAACGTTCAAAAAATAAGCTTACCAAAGTAAGTTGGTAGCGCCATTGTTCACTGAAGGTTGATTTACCGGACGCGTTCCTCAATTTGAAGCACAATAAAGAGTGATAATAATGGAAGGTTGATAACAGTTTTTTTTGAGTAATAAATGAAAATAGAAGGAATTTGGAGGGTGTGTTTAAGAAGTCGAAGAACAGATGAAAATATGTCAAGAAGGAATGAAATAATTTATAAAAATTATTTTTATGGTATAAACAATGAGCGCAATAACTCTAAAGGAAAATATAAAGTTTATAACTGAACTTGTCAAGGAATTTTCAATCTCACTGATGAAGGTAGGAGATTGAAAAAAAATAATATGAAAACTTGGCTGAATAGTTTTGAGTGAAAGTACTCGCCCTTTATAAATGTTTGGTTTTCCTGGAGTCGGACACAATTTTACAAAAACTCTGCTGATAAAAGGGAAAGAGTTTGAAATATACACCACATATAACAGAAAAAAATTGTTACCATAGGGACTTAAAAAATTTGAAAATAAATGTACAGTGCTATATAGTAAAATTTCAGGAACATTGCGAATGGCTCTCAGATGCCCAGCCATTTAGATAACAGAAATTGTTCTTGTAGTACTTGAAGACAATCTCGAGGACGTTAATAACATAATAATAAAATTTCGTTGAACACATCCTATGTCTTTTCACAATGATGACTGAGGAATTGAAAAGATTTTTGAAGCAAAAGAGATTTCATTCGGATTTTTATGCCGCGTGAAAACGCTCTTTGGCAGCAAGAAGTTCCGTCATCGGAAGTTTACGGAAGAGATTCCCAATTCTTTTATTACTTTTTCTTATATATGCTGATTTTCTTCACTTGATTCTAGAGACAAGTTCTTCCTTGTGGCTAAGACATTGTGTTTTTTAAATATCTCGCGCGTATTTCTGACGTGACAGTAAAAGGATGAATATTTTTCAAATGATGGCCGCAGTATATTTTCTGCATTCGTAGAGGAAATTTGCTTCAATTTTAGTTTCCTAAGTTTGTTCACTAAGCATTGATAAGATACGAAAAAGAACGTAAATTACCACCGTAATAATACCCTACTGCAGCAGAATAAAAGCTTCGTCTTGAAACATCAGTTGTCATACACAATACTTACTGCGTGGAGTAGGTACATACAATGCAATGACAGCTGAGACGTCGATTGTACTCGTGATCACTTCTAAAATATCATCCTAAACGTGTATTTCTGCACTCAAAATTGTTTAGTAATATTTTGCGTAACTCACTCGTTTAAATAGAAGGAAACCAGTAAGTCTTGAGTGCAGTTTGAAAGATTTTGAACATGGTACACTATCACTCTTGAGTATCCGTTGCATGTAGCGTAAGTATTTCAGTGGCGAAAATCCGTAATTTCGATCCATGTTTAGATTAATTTTTTTCGTTTACTGAAGTGATGCTGTAACTGACTGCAGTTGCCTATCACAATTATTTGCCCTCTCAGGGAGGCTAAAGAAAGAGGAAAGTTAACTCTGCAAGGCATTTTAAAGAAAATGTCGACTGTTGTCGCTGGTGTTGATTGGACAAATATTTCGGCCAAGGAGCAGATATTTCACGGACGCCACGGCGACTATTCAGTAAGAGCACACCCATTATTTTACTCGAATTGGGAAATAAATTGCCTGTGAACAACCTGAGATATCGATGTAGGTGTTAGATTAGAACACTTGCAGGCTGTGAGGTTGAAATTTATTTTTTAGACGTGTGTTAACATTTTTTTGGGAGAGCCCTTGTATTGTTAAAACCGAAAAATGAAGTGCACTGCATAGAAGCAAGAAAATGTATATTTACGTTTCGCACAAATATTGGCGATCTGAAAGAACTCTCAGTTCTATTATGGACAGTTTTCAAACGGGGAAATAACCTAAATATTGTATGCAAACTTCTCGGCTTTAGAGGATTTTCATGGAAGTTCTTACATATTTTTAGGAAAGTCGACCAGCATAGAGTTAAAATTGTTATAACTTGGGCATGTGTGGAATTTGTTGTATGTCACTCGAGTTTGTATATCAAGATTGAAGTTACCATCTTCGTTAGTTCCAGACGTGTCAGAGTTTTTAAAAAACACTTGCAAATGATTTCCATTTTTTGAGCGTCATATGTTTGGCTGGAAAGTTCGTTAACATGCACATACCTCACATAAAAATCCCCTTACTTGAAAAATCCTATTTGAACTAGAAAGATCTTTCTAATCCAAATGTGATTTTGAAGTGCAATCCCTAAATTTGAGCTGTAAGCGACGTTCCTGATATCTTAGTCGAATTGTTTACTTTAACGTTGACATTTTCATCGAAAAAGAACACTCCTGCTGAATTGGTATCCCAATGTTGATGATATCCAAGTTAAGAACACAGATTAGGCTGTAAATTAGCATCTGGAAATGACGTGTTTCAAGTCACAGTCAGTGACCTATTCCGTATTCAAACCAGTGATGCAAGTAGTTAGGACCCAACATAATTACGTGTCAAAACGTCTCGTCCTGACTTGAACCTTCAATAAGGCGACGAGGGAGGCTTGATTTCCTACGTTAACGAGCTAGCGTTCTGCAATGCCTGACCTTGTTTCACTGGCAGCGTAAAGTATACATTAATCGTTTTCTGGCAGTCGAGTTTAATCAGATCTAGTATATTATGTTGCAACCTCTGCAAGATGATGGGATTTCGGACAAAGTAATTTTCCTAGGGAGCCACGGCAATTAAGATTATATCATAGCGAGGTATTTTATTTACGAGATCGTATATGAAATGGTTCGTGAAGAAGGAATCTTTCTCCAGCATTACAAAAGAAAACATTTCCGTGGGGTTGATTGAAGGATTAATGAGGATTAAAGTTTGGGGACCCGTGAAGAGAAACAGCATGACGATGGATAACACACTGTATAATTTAATTTCGTAAAATTTAAGTTTTTGGAAATTGACTGGCTGTCCCAATCATTTGACGCAGTCATATAGAGAATCGACTGTGTAAAAAGGCTAACAAATAGTTGAATTTAAAATCCGGTACAAGATTTTGAATCTAATAACCCCCGAGTATCAACACTTTTTGTATTCATACAGCATGCACACGTCTACAAACCCCTGTAAGCCTTCTGTGCCATTAAGAAACCATTTAATTGATATAGTGAATAGGATCAAGGTTTCTTTTTGCTAATGATGACCTCACACTTTGAACTTTTGTTCAGTGTCCTGAAATTCAACAATTCCATGTAAAATAAATTTGCTGCTACCTGAGGTAAAAGCTGTTGCAAGTTTTTAAATAAACAAGAAAACAATTTTACCTCAAACCTGTACTTACACCCGTGACAGTTTTTTTCAAATAGTTTGCAAATAGTGAGTTCTAAGTTTGTATAAACCAAAAACTCCTAGTATTTTCATATCCTGTATTGTATTGTGTGTCTACTTAGACATTTGAAACAATTTCACAAGTGCACGACGTCAAGACTTTTCAAATAGTCAAAAATCGATTTGTGATTTTGCAGCATATTGTGTTTCAACTTTCTTGTGAAATTGGAACCTTGAAAGACTAATGGTCAACGACAGATGCCTGCATTTCACGTAATGATGAGAATCTGAGATTTTTGGAGTCTCCAAATCAGAAGAATTGAATACAGTCACCTCAAGCGACCGATAAACTATTCGTCTGCAAGCTCCTTAATTCTAGAACGGTAATCCTGGTTGATTTTTTTTCCTTAGTTACCACGCTTTTTACGCTTCTGAAATGGTGGGCTACCATTGTTGGTGTACAGATATAACAATTTTCTATTGAATTTCCCGTGTGTTCGGAGAGTAGTTGGTAATATTTTAAATTTCTAAAGAGTTCTGTTGCGATGTGCGGTTAAAATTACCTTTTCTTGTTACCCCCTTTTTTTAACACGTTGACTCCGAAGTGGTACGTATGTGTACCACTTAGGTTAGGTTCTGTAATTTTTTCAGATCCTTCTAGTGACTATGCGTACAAAGTGAAGTTTTACACCAATCAGGCAATCGGAGTCAACGTGTTAACCCTTTCGCTACTGTCGGGTCAGTATGTCCGAAACAAATTTAAAAATCAATCCCTTCAGTCCCATATTCTAAATGTTTCGTTCAAATTACAACAAAATTACATAGAGATAAGTAAAATAGGTGGTAATTTTGTGCAACATTTTGATCAGTATGAAAATAATTTGGTCATGAAAGGGTCAAAAGTGATAAAATTAAGGATCTATGAAATAAAATACATTTATCAATTTCACCCATGGTACCATCAGATCCTGAATATTTTTTATGACTGTATTCAGGAATAAATATTCAGGATCTGATGGTACCCTGGGTGAAATTGATAAATGTATTTTATTCCATAGATCCTTAATTTTATCACTTTTGACCTTTTCATGACCAAATTATTTTCATACTGATCAAAATATTGCACAAAATTACCACCTATATTTACTTATCTCTATGTAATTTTGTTGTAATTTGAACGAAACATTTAGAATATGGGACTGAAGGGATTGATTTTTAAATTTGTTTCGGACATATTGACCCGACAGTAGCGAAAGGGTTAAGTGAATTTTTAGCTTAAAATGAAATTTCTCATTCGCGATAGTGATATCTCATGATGCAGTACAACAGATAAGGTATGCTACTCACACTCAGTACTGCTGGAATTGCCGTTTTGCCTTTGACGAGACATGCATGTCATCCAGGAACTGATAGCTCTGTGTGGATTATGCATCGAGATCAGAACTTTGGGTCATTATCTGCGCACCGTAACTTCATAGGCCTGGCCAGTGTGTATCCTTAGAGGAGCTACTTCTGTCAACCAACATTTGCAGTCTGCGATAGCTCTAGAACAGGGGTTCCCACTCTGGGCTACATGTACTCCTAGGACATTTGCTTTTCTAAAGGGGTAAACTTTATGTTAGTTTATAGTTCGTGAGACCTAAAAGTTCTATTAAAAATTCAGTGGTATTATATTTTTCTACTCACCTTTTTGTTATAAAAATTCAGGGGGAAACGCACAGAAAAGTTGGAACCCCTGCTCTAGAAATATAATCCAGTGCATCACCCCTACTGTATCTCCTACGTAGGAAATATTAGTATACATGTTCATACATATCTATAGGCACAAACTGACGAACTTGTTTTCGTTGATACGTCTTAAAAAAATTAGTGCAACATCGAGGCTATTCATTTAGCGCCGTAGTTTATATTTAATTTCCACTGCACGCCACAGGTTCAGAATTACCTTGGGATTTTCCTTTAACCTTCCGTCAGGCGCAAGTTTACAAGTGTCTAGCAAAATTAACACGTTTGTTGCGATTGCCTGATTGGTGTAAAACTTCACTTTGTACGCATAGTCACTAGAAGGATCTGAAAAAATTACAGAACCTAACCTAAGTGACCCACCGGTGGGTCGCATCGCAACAAACGTGTTAAAGTAACTGTGCCTGTCAGATTAGTTGCATCCAACAGAAGGTTAACACGTTGCCTCCGATTACCTGGCCGGTGTAAATCTTCACTTTGTACGCATAGTCACTAGAAGGATCTGAAAAAATTACAGAACCTAACCTAAGTGGTCCACATACGTACCACTTCGGAGTCAACGTGTTAGAGCAAAGATAGTGATAAGCTGTGTCTTTGAAGAAGTAATTCAGTTTTTTATACGTTTGTGAACACTCGTACGATAGTTTAATCCAGCGTTTTTCAACCTTAGATGGCCCATACCTCCCAATCCCACACAGAGTCGCGGAACACTCGTGGCTCCAACCCTTCAATTAGTTAAATATTCGCATTTTTTGGGCATCTGCTCGTAGTTCCATGTCAACAGCCTGTAGTTCTCTTATAGGGCCACGGGCCCCCAGTTGAAAAACTCTGGTTCAATCCAAAACAAACGTGATATAACTAGAGATTTAATTTGATTTAATTATTTACATTTCCTTTTCAAAGAAACCCCTCGAGCTATTATACTGCAAAACACCTGCGAAGCATTCTTTATAGTAATTTATTAACACGTTTGTTGCGATGCGACCCACTGGTGGGTCACTCAGGTTAGGTTCTGTAATTTTTTCAAAGCTTTCTAGTGACTGTATGTACAAAGTAAAGATTTGTACCAGCTAGGCAATCGCAACAAACGTGTTAAAGTACGTTGGTGGCAGTGATTTCTGAGCATTCTGTATACCCTCAAACAACTATTGTCTATTCTTAGGCCCTTCATTTCGACTCTGCAGGTAATTTCATTCCAGGCAAGTTCAAAGGGCGAAAGATCTGGAGACTCAGGAGTCAAATCATAATTTGCAACTCTCCATTATCTTCTTCTGATTTTAAATGGTCTTCACAATTTAGAGTACTTATTAAATACCACAAATGTAGAGTTTCTATGAGCATATTTAAACTAGTTTTCGTCATTGAACGTTCATCTTTTCTCCTTTTCTTGCTTGAAATAGATCCTCCCATCCTCTCGCCTTACGATCTTACGACAGTAAAAAATTTGAATGTGTACACTGTGCACGACAGTACAACAGTAACAGCAGCATCTCGCTAGTTACAAAAAATTGGAATTAACTAATGAACTACTAACATTGTACAGGGAGTCTCCGGTTTACGGCAATTCGACTTACGGCAACTCGCTATTACGAACGAGCTCCCATAAATCGTATGAATTCATGTTCTGCTGTACGGCGATGCGTTCGTAGCTTGCGAACCGAGCGTAGTACTAGTTGTTTAGCTTGCGCGGCTGAATACATGGTAACGCAGCGCATAAACGAGGAAGATACTCACTCAGTACGCTATATTCGATTGTAGCTTTCGTTGTCATCTCCGTGCTCCGTAGTTTGTTTCCCGTTTTCACCCTTGTTTGAACTTTAATTTATTTATACTTTGCTTATTTATATTTATGTACATGTTCTTATCATTAGTTAGTATAATTTATGTATATATGTGCATATTTCCGTGACGTATGGGCTAAGTCCTGACTTGCGTACCAAACTGGCTTACGAACGTTCTCAAGAACGAAACTCATTTGTAAGTCGAGGACTCTCTGTACCTAGTCTTTTTACGCTTCCATCACAGTACGCTGAGAAGATGTCACAGATATTCAGATCAAGATAATTTCAGTACTTTGTGCCTACTTCAGACGCTAGTTACGTACATAGGGTTTTGTAGGTTTGAATTAATTAATTAAAGCGAAACAAGTATTCGATGAGTAATGAAGCTTCAGAAATTCTTGAGCGTTAACTTAAAGTCACCTCTTGCTGCAATTTAGTGATTTTTAGAAAGATTTTACTGCTAGACGTATTTTAAATATTTTTATTTAAATTTTATTTGAAATTAGTAAGTCTATCGACATTTCAAACTTCACAAGCATTGGTGATGGTGATTTCAATGAACCTGAGCGTTATATTTAATAGCACGAACTTCTATTCCTCATAGATGGTTTTTAGATTCTTGATTGACTTTCACCACTAATAATCTTTACATTGTGAATGAAAATAAAAAACTCAAGTTAAGTGACAGCATCAGAACAAGTCTAAACGGGTTTTAGATCTTAGAATTTTAGAGTCTTTTCATTTTTAAAAGCAAGCCTTCACTTGACAACCAGTTAAGCTCATATCCCCTTACCATTATAGGTTCTTAGTTGTGTTTTTTGTCATATATCTCTTTTAGCTATGCTTCTGAATTTATGTTTGTACATCTTTTTCTCTTCTTGTTTCAGTGGTGTATGTTAGATTTTCTTTTGAAGAGCTGATGATGGGTGTTAGCCCGAAACGTTCGCATTATAATGAAATTTTTATCAGTGTTTTTTGCTCTCCTCTTTTTATTACAATTGAAGAAAATTCTAGAAAATGTGCCTCAGAACAAGTCTATAATGCCTCCTAACTGGAAATTGGAATTATTCTCTAATTTAAAATTGCTTGACAGGTGGCTCGACGCTTAATCTTGTCTATGTCGTACATGAAATGAGATTATCAGGCTTAGAAATTGAAGCTCAGTGTATTTTCCCCGCGCTCCAATTCCCTTTGAAAGTTTATGGCCGGTCAACCAAAATGTACGTAAAAGGAAACTTTCATCTCTTTATTGATGTCTTTCTTGTGGAGCATGAATAGAAATAACACCAGCTAATGTATGAGGTTTCTCTGCCAAGTAGTGCCTTTTTCTCATTCTGTATGGAGAAAAACCTAACTTGTGGTTTTCGTTATAATAAATCTCGAAAGAAGAGCAACAAATCAGCCTTACGTTCATTCCTGCTGCGAATACCGATGAGCATTTTGCTTTTTCTACAGCTAACATTTAAGGGAGAAAATTTTTCCAATGTTAAATTTTCAATGAAGTATATCAAAGATTCTTTTTCTTGTATAAATTGTTGTGATAGGTTTCTGTAGGCTGAGATAGAACGGTTTTATATACCTTGATTGTGAGAGGTGAATTTGAGAAGCCGTTTATCTCCTTAATCGTACTGTACATACTTCCAGGTTCTGTTTTTATGAGAAAAAGTAGAAAATTTACTGAAAGAGGAGCCTATTCAGGCTAGATTGCTTCGGCTGGCGAAATTTTTATGCTTTTTAGCGCGCGTTTTACGAAGTTTTGGGTCTTAAGGGAAGATTTTAAGGATTTGAGTGAACATTTGTTGGAATATTTTGGTGGGAGAAAATGGCAGAGTTGAGAGACACAAGTTAGCCAGGCAGGTGGTGTGTAGTGAGGAGCACTGGAAAATAGTGAATGATGTGAAGTGGTGAGTAACATGAGTATTAGTGAGTAAAGATAGTTAGTAATACGAGAGTTAGTGAGTAACATGAGGGTTAGTGAGTGACATGAGGGTTAGTGAGTGACATGAGGGTTAGTGAGTAACATGAGGGTTAGTGAGGGACATGAGGGTTAGTGAGGGACATGAGGGTTAGTGAGGGACATGAGGGTTAGTGAGTGACATGAGGGTTAGTGAGTAACATGAGGGTTAGTGAGTAACATGAGGGTTAGTGAGTAACATGAGGGTTAGTGAGTAACACGAGAGTTAGTAACATGAGCGTGTGCTCAGCAACATGAAGGAGTGATGAGTAAAACAAAGTCCTGATGAGTAATTTCGAAGAGTGATGAATCCGTGCGAGTTAAACAAGTGTGTTTCGAGCAGTATGATGATGGGTGTTATGAGTAACACGAAGTACAATAAGTAACATCAACAGTTATGAGAGAATTTAAGAGTAATGAGTAACATCGTTATGAGTGATTTGAAGCGTGATGAGCGACATTAAGAGTGATGAGTGAACTTATGAGTGATGATGAGCATTAAGAGTGATGAGTGAATTGAAGTGTGATGAGTAGCATTAAGAGTGATGAGTGAACTGAAGAGTGATGAGTAGCATTAAGAGTGATGAGTGAACTTATGAGGGATGAGTAGCATTAAGAGTGATAAGTGAACTGAAGTGTGATGAGTAGCATCAGGACTGATGAGTAACATAAAAGTGATGTGGTGTGGTGGAAGACTAGGTGTAGTTGTCAGCTTTGAAGAGACGACAGAATAAGCGGGACTGAGTAAGTGATTTGTGTGTGGAGATCTGGAGCTGTTTTGCATCAGCAGGACCCAAACCTGGTGAAGTGGCGAAGTGGAGGAGTGGAGAGGCTTACCGAAGTGGTGAAGTGGGGGCAGGGAGAGGCTTAGCGAAGTGGTGAAGTGGAAAGGCTTAGCGAAGTGGTGAAGTGCAGAAGTCGAGAGGCTTAGCGAAGTGGTGAAGTGAAGAAGTGGAGAGCCGCATCGAAGTGAAGGAGTGGAGGGAATTTCATCTATACCTGAATGGAATAAAGTTTATTGCTTTCATGCAGCACAATTTCGGCCATTTTTAAGAAAAATTTGTTTCAACTCCTTCAGAGACGATAGTATAAGAGAGACCTACATATAATATGCCACTCAATGTACTACAGATGATCAATGAAACTGACTGCTAGGGACTGTGGAGGCCAGCTCAGCTATTTCTCCTCTTTGTGGTCTTTTTATAAAATTTGCACACCATTAACTTTGTCGACAGATGCATTTTTGAGGAAAGCATTCGCCATTGAGAAAAATCATTAGAGCTATGCGGTAGATTTAATCTCACAAAATATGCGAAAAATTGTTGGTATTATTCTTCAATAAAATGAGCAGTGATAATAACTCTCCAAAGACAACCATGATATAGCTACCTAAATCATCCCTGATTTTCCTCTTCTCTTCAGAGTAAGAACAGTGATGGGTAAATTGCAGCTTTCTTTTGTTTACTCAAGCGAAAACAAGTCCTGCAGATGAAAATATTCATTCGTTGGAGACTATTACCCTCCTTTTCTTTGTAGACTCATCCTGAGCCAAACTTTGTAGTAAAAAACCAATATGTCCTGATGGCTGCTGTATTATTATATTAGACTCTATGAAACACACGGCAAATACGAGTAGTTTTATTGTGGCTAACTATTTTCGATACTACGATAGTCATGCAGTCACTTCAAAAACAAAAAATGGATGATTTTTTACTGCAAAATGATATGGTTCTTGTTGGCGTAAATCAGTGAGCATTGTTTTCTTTTCAAAGTTATTCATCTGGTAAATAATGTACCCAGCTATACGAATGGACCACGTTATGTCTATTCAACAAATGTTTTGCAGTACACACTTTACACACTTCACACACTTTACACACTTCACACACTTTACACACTTCACACACTATACACACTTCACACACTATACACACTTTACACATTCCACACACTATAAACACTTTACGCACTTCACACACTATACACACTTCACACACTATACACACTTTACACACTCCACACACTATAAACACTTTACGCACTTCACACACTATACACACTTCACACACTATACACACTATAAACACTTCACACACTATACACACTTCACACACTATACACACTATAAACACTTCACACACTATACACACTATAAACACTTCACACACTATA
>VCRD01002559.1:0-17349 GCA_006783055.1 Trinorchestia longiramus | reverse complement strand
CAAAGCTGAATGCTGTCTGCCACAAAGCTGAATGCTGTCTGCCACAAAGCTGAATGCTGTCTGCCACAAAGCTGAATGCTGTCTGCCACAAAGCTGAATGCTGTCTGCCGAGAAAAGAAACCCTGTTCATGGAAGGAAGTAAATTCTATCAGTAACTTTTATACAAAACTGTCTCATACACCTCACTACCGCGGGGTCTTACAATAACAAACATTAGTTTGAGCGAAATATTAAAGATGCAATGACACGGCCTCGTAAAATTCATAAAGCTTAGGTTAAATCAAGATAAATTAAGTTACTTGCATCAAAAGCGTCCATGTTCCGCACGTAAAATAGATGGAACTTTATTAATTCTGACGGTAATTCAGAATTACTTTCGTGCAGCCGGGGTACAATTTTACGGTAGCTGTTCATGACAGCCTGCAGGCGCTGCCTGTACCGGCGCAGTTATGGGGTGTAAATGACTGAATTAAGTTTTTTCCTTCGCGTTATTAGCCGCTGATTCTAATCCAGCCTCATCTAAATGTACTACCAGTCATAACCACCACAGTACCAGTCATAACCACCACAGTACCAGTCATAACCACCACAGTACCAGTCATAACCACCACAGTACCAGTCATAACCACCACAGTACCAGTCATAACCACCACAGTACCAGTCCCTGCCACCACAGTACCAGTTCCTGCCACCACAGTATCAGTCACAGTTATCACAGTAGCAGTACTGTCTTAACAGTAACAGTCACAGTTATCACAGTAGCAGTACTACCTTAACAGTAGCAGTCACAGTTATCACAGTAGCAGTACTATCTTAACAGTAGCAGTCACAGTCGTTACAGTAAGAGTAAGCTATTACAGTTGCAAGTATCATAATCACAGTAACATTCATCGTAAATTTAATACTCTGAAACTCTTGACGTAGAGAGGTCACAATATTTTCTGAGGCTCCTTTTTCTTGATTCTCTACCGAATAATATTTATTTTCCCTCATGGCACTTCTGAAAAATGATTTGTGATCTCTGCAGCTGTCTATGTGATGATATATCGATATTTTTTCAGGAGATGATGCTGTTTTATGATTGATATTTTTTTGAAGAATTATTTCGTATATGGAAAAGATGAGAGATTAATTTCTTGTTTACGTACCGCGTTAAATGCTACACTGGTCTCCGGGGTGTTGCATTTAGTAGAGTACATGAGTTCTCATTGGACTTACCGTCAATGCACTGCCGCCTCAATCAATGGAATTCAAAATTAAGTCGTGGGCATGTGTTGTGTATCTAATCTCCTTAGGATTATTCTTAGGAATAAAGCATTTTTAAGAGTGGAGTAAAATATTCATGGGAGTAAAATATTGTTAGGAGTAAACTATTTTTAGGCGTAAAATATTCTTAGGAGTAAAATATTCTGAAGAGTTAAATATTCTTAGGAGTAAACATTTCTAGAGGCAAAATATTCTTAGAAGTAAAATATTTTTAGGAATAAAATCTTCTCAGAAGTGAAATATTGTTAGCAGTAAATAATTTCATCAGTTTGATGCACGGTAAATTATTTCCTAGGATTGCACTAACAGGCAATTAGAGCACGAGCATTCGAGATTTTAAACTGCGTCAAAATGGAAAACAATTTTTGATCACTATTTCCGAGATGATATCCTGCAATGAATTGAAAATCAGTTTGACTCATTCCATCGATGTTACTTCCATTTCAATTTCGTTTATTTTCTGATGAAAAGACTAACCTACTTTCAAGTCGTGCAGATTCTCATGGTTAACCAGCATTATTTGCCATAAATGTGCTTAAATTTTAGCGGTTCAATATACTTCTTTCACTACTGCTTGACTTATCGGCTATTTAGCGTCAGAAGATGATGAGGGTCTCCATTTGATGATGAATATAGAGCTTGACTTCCCATATACAGCAAAGTAGAATGGTTTTTTATAATCGAAATGTTGTTCAGGAAGTGCCACAGGTAGTATGCTATCGAATTTATCCAGGATATCATGGAAATTCTATTTTTTTTGCATTCGTTCGACGAACTGAATACGAGACTTAATTAACTACTGAAAATTTGAACCTTCAGACCAAGATGTCAAAACTGCAGGGCATTCAGGAAGGGACTGGGCACTTTTATACTTACAAGTTTTTGTATATCGAATTTTCGATCTCTGTACGATTTTAAAAACTGAAGACCGTGTGTTGCTTATCGAACTCGTATTTCGAAAATATTATTCGATGAAATTTAAATAATCATGTCCATATTTCATCGAAAAGAAGGTCTGACAAACATATCTATGAAAATATATAAGTTCACAGTGCCCCCAGAACATCTTGCAATTGAACTATTTTTTGGAAGGCATTGGAAGTCTTTGCTACCCGTCAAACAAACACGTTAAAAAAAGAAAAAGAAACTGTATTTATATATTATATTAATAATAGTTCTTCTTTTCTGTGCTCGTATGAGCATTCTTCTGTCTGGAGAAATTATGAACTTACTTCTGTTCGAGTCGAAAATTTTTTGTTCTCGCCTCAGTTACCAAACTTTTGGCTCCTAGAGTTTTAGAAACTTCCACATTGATGACAGGCTAACTATAACAACTACTGCAAGTGCATCAATATGATAACAATAGAATGTATTAAAAACATGATGGTTAGAAGTTTATATTCATGTATGACCTTAATTGGAGTTAGGCTTTCATTGATAGAAAAATTTACAGCTGCATTCTTAACGATTTACTTTCGTGTAAATGAAAGAAAGACAATTAGTGGAATTGAAAAGGGACATTTGCTTTATTTTCTTCAATCTATCAACAAGATTTTCAATGCTGTAGAAATGATGTAGACTTAAATTGGTTTACAGTGGTAAAGCTGTTACCGCAGCCCGAATGTGTTCCAAAAACTAGGCCGTACTAGACAGCAATGGCCGTTTTAAGTCAGTTCGAGTATAATTTTCATTAGGTTTTCTTTAGCAGCATTTCATTCGACATATCATGCTGGTAAAGCTAATGTTACAGTTGATTCTAGCACGGCCGTCTCTTAGTGCACACAAAAATTGCCGCTGTAAAAAGCTACTACGGCCACCATATAAGTAGCAGACAAAGAGCCGTAGTAACGTTTTGAGGTGCTGTTTTTGTCCGTACTAAATGGTGGCCGTGCTAGAATCGGCTGTAATAGTAGCAGCTTTATTTGTACTTTTTTCGTTAATTTTGGCAGGCTTTGCTAGTTTACGTATTGACAAATTGCCTACGATAAAAACAGAATTTATTCACGAAAGTAAATTTAATTTTTAAAGCCTTTTTTTGCATAAGATTGAGGGTTTGGAGCCCTTAAGTGGAGTGAAAAAAACAGTAAAAACACAATACGAAGGAAATAGTTTTCACCTTGGGTTAAGGTTTTAATTTTGCCAACTACGCCAAATAAATGCAGATCTATATACTACGTATGGCAAGAATAGCAAGCTCATCTAAATTAAGATTAGTCTACCTTCTTTCGATGTTTACGAGAAGTACCAGTCCAACCAGCGAAAACAAAGCCCTGAACCGCTTCACTAAGAGGGAAAAGAGAAATTTCTGTAGAGTCGGCAACACTGAGCGTGAGCCTCTCTTTGGTAGTCAGCGAAGCAGCTGCAGCAGCAGCAGTGGCAGCGTCAGCAGACAGCTCTCTCCTAAACCCGTCGTTATTTGGTCTCTTGCCTCGGGTGGGAGTGCAATCACCGTCCGGTCAGCTCGGAGATAGCGTGGCTAGAGCAGCCAGTTCAGCTGCAGGCCTTGCTTGGCTCGGAGGAATTCTATCTGTCCTCCACCTGGTGGTCTTTTATTCATGATCCACCAGTTGTAGGTAGTGGTTCATTTTTCAGTGGTTGTGGATTTCAAGCTCATAATCCACTGAACAGCCTCTGCCGTCTTCGGTGTACCAAATTGTGCCTAACTTTTTTCTTTCTTTCCACCTATCATCTTCCTCAACATCGGAAGAAGCAGAACATCGCTTGAAAAAAGTTAGGGTGGATACCAAATGTGATTTAGCGCCGAGGATTTCGCCTGTAAGGAAGTAGCAGCAGTAGTGCATTTGCTGGCCGTCCTCTTAACTAGTGTCTTCAACAAGCAGTGAGCAAATGGTCTGCCGTTTGCGCCATAGTAAAAAATTCAGATGACAGTGATTTTATGATGTGGAAAACAATATATTTATGAAAATAAGTTAGGTTTTCTCTTTCACTTCATTTTCAACTTAAGGATTCTTTCTGATTGATTCTTCGCTTGAGACCAAAAGTGATCCTGTGATCAGTTGAAATTTTAACCTAGTAAATTAAAAAGTAGAGTAGCGACGTGCCATCAGTCAGCCATGGCGGTTTTAAGAGCATCATCTTCTCTGAGTTCCTTCGTTTTGATCAGCGGCTTCCTTTTGCTTGCTACTGCTACGTTGAGTTCTGCCCAAGAAGAAGTTGCCAACGTAACCGATGATGGGTGGCCAGAATGTTCCGAAGGTCTTGTTATACCTCTGTGGCAGCCCCAAAGAGGAATTAGTGTTGGAGACAGAGTTGGCAGGGCTATCGTTTATTTTACAGTCATGTTCTGGATGTTCATTGGTGTGTCCATCGCTTCCGATCGTTTCATGGGTTCGATTGAAATGATTACCTCGTCCGAGAAGGAAGTAGTTGTCAAACGACCCAATGGTGAAACTCAGGTAATCATTGTACAAATCTGGAATGAAACTGTAGCTAACCTAACTCTTATGGCTCTTGGTTCATCTGCTCCTGAGATTTTGCTTTCCGTCATCGAAATTTACGCCAAAAACTTCGAGGCTGGTGACTTAGGACCCGGTACAATTGTCGGTTCAGCTGCTTTCAACTTGTTCGTCATTATTGCCGTTTGTGTGTATGTCATCCCGGATGGCGAATCACGCTATATCAAACATTTGCGCGTCTTCTTCGTTACTTCATTCTTCTCCGTTTTGGCCTACATTTGGTTGTATATCATCCTTGCCGAAATCTCTTACGGTATTGTGGAGTTCTGGGAAGCCTTTGTTACTTTCCTTATGTTCCCCGGATTTGTAATCTTGGCCTATATCGCCGACCGTCGTCTGCTTTTCTACAAGTACCTCTCCAAGGAATACCGCTTGGGAAAGCGTGGTGTTATCATTGAAGTGGAAGGTGAAAATGTTGAACTGGGAAAGAAGGATGCCGGTGTTACGTACGAGGGAGCTGTTGACGACTCCGTGAAGCAATTTGAGGAGCACAGAAAGGAGTACATGAGTGTCATTCGTGAGCTGAGGGCAAAACATCCCGATATGCCTATGCTGCAACTGGAGACTATGGCTCGCGAAGAAATCATCAATCGTGGACCCAAATCCCGTGCTTTCTACAGAATACAGGCTACGAGGAAGCTGACTGGTGGAGGTAACATCATGAAGAAGCTCAAAGAGGATGAAGTAACGGAAAAGAAGGAAGAAGACTCTGCAGAAGCTGTTGACAAGGATCTTATTCGTGTTTCTTTCGACCCAGGTCACTACACGGTCATGGAGAACGTTGGCAGCTTCGACGTCACGGTCGTCCGCGAAGGCGGGGATCCCAATGTCATGATCCTTGTTGACTATAAAACTGAAGACGGTACTGCTAACGCTGGAAGCGATTATAAGGCTGCTGAAGGAACCATCGTATTCCTTCCAGGTGAGACCCAAAAGACTTTCAAACTGGAGGTGGTAGATGACGACGTTTTTGAAGAGGATGAGCACTTCTACGTGCGTCTGTCTAACGTAAGAACTGGATCAGTCGACGGCCTCAATGGAACTGCTGGCAAAGGACCCGTTCGCATGGAATTGTCTGCTCCTTACGTAGCCACCATCATGATCCTCGACGACGATCACGGTGGTATTTTCAACGTTGGCGAAAAGGACATCGAAATTGTTGAAACCATCGGCACTTACGAACTAAAGATCACTCGCTACTCCGGGGCTCGCGGCCGGGTTTCCATCCCCTACCACACCGAAGACGGCACTGCTAAGGCTGGAAAGGATTACGAGGCTGTCGAGGGCGAACTCATTTTCGAGAACAACGAAACTGAGTGAGTACCACCATGCTGTGCTAGTTTGTGTTTTCAGTACTAATTCGTTTTCTTAACTCCTACTTATGTACGTAGATGTTTCACTAGCTATAGGTTAATAGGACTGTTTACTTCATGATTAGTGATAATTCAATGGTATTGGGCGCATCTATTCCAGAAAATCACTGGAGTAATATCAGTAGCTGTAAGCATATGTCTTCGGTTGACCGAATACTTGCATTGAAATACGTTGGAATATTTTGTTTTTATGCTAAATGTTATGAGCAACATAGCGTTGTATTTTTGAGTAATGGTATTGAAGAACTAAACGAGTGAGTTGTAAAATGGGCTTGAAATTACCTATTAGTCGCCGATAATTTATTGACACATTTTGCTATTTAGGTTTATCGATGCATAGAAAATTTAACTACCTTTAAATTGACTCATTGGATTTTTCTATGAATTTGTTCTATGCTACGGTGCTGTAAATTTAATAATATGTAATTAATCCTTTTAACTTTCGTATGGACAGACAATTAGTTGTCTCGCGGTGCTTGATAGATTGCAATACTTTAGCATCGCATGTTCGTATTTCTTAAGATTTTAGATCTCAATATTTGAATTTTGTTTCAATTTTACATTGGGCGAGTCCGTCATTTTACCTCATTCCGATAGCTGTATTTTTGTTTGGCTGTCCGTCCAATTCTAACTCCTATTCAAATCTGAAACATAACTACTACAACTTATGAAATCCAAAACATTGGCAGAGCAAAACTGCAAATCTATGACTGACCTGCTCTAGTTTTTGCGTCTAGTAACTACAAAATTTTCCCTTTGTTCTCCCATTTCGCAGTTCCAATGCGAGCTGAAAACAACTGTAGGCAATTATCTCGCCCACCGCTATCAAGCTCTGGGCTTCTTCGATCTCGGTCTAATTCCTCTCCGCCAACGCTAACGCTATTTCCCACTTGTCTTACGAGTGCTAGGCACTGTCGCCAAATCTAGCGCAGTTTTACAGCTCCCATGCAGAGCTGCCAACCTTGGCCCTTTGCCACCATTTTAAGACTAGTGCTCAATCGTTCTAAATTTTGTCTACTCTCAGACATGCTCGCAAAAATAATGGAGTGCGTGAAACCGCCTGCAGTTCTATTATAGCTCTCCCTGCATCTTTCTTAATTAGATGACTCCATATGCAGCCAAAAATGCATCTCTTTTCGTGTGGCTGTGGACGTCAAGTTGAAGACTAATTCACAATAGAGGATTGCAAATTTCCGTGTTGTCCGACGCAGCGCTTTGGTATTGACTTAATTACACTCGGAAGTAATTTCGTTGAAATAAACTAGATTGTAATCTCATGAGCTCGATTCTCAAATCATAGAGCTTCACGAAAAATGATCTATTTATTATTTACTGTCTCATGCTCCTACGATACATGAATTTCTATTCTGATACTGCATTATTTTGAAACTGGGCGATGCATGTTTTAGAATAGCAAGAGGTAAAGGCAACAACAAGGCATGAAAGTTGTTACAGACATGAGTAAACTGATATCAACAGATATAGGTATCACAGATATAGGGTAAACTAATAACTAAAGGTGTAGGTATCACAGACATACGGTAAATTGATATCACAGATAGAGGGTAAACTGATATCAATAATTATAGTGTCAACAATGTACTCTGCATGGGGTTTACGGTGTGACTCGTTTGCAATCTACCTCACTGTTGAAGGACGCCTTTTTTGAACTCAAAGCTCTAGATTCAGTGATTTATTAGCATTATTTACCAAACCAGAGAGCTTTGATGTTCAAATAATAACGGCATTGCATGAGCTGGAAAAATTGGATTTAGTGTAATTTTCGTTAATGAGGAAAACGCTTCTCCTAGAAGTGTAGTATACTTTTAACACGTTTTCTGTTTAGGGGCCCGTTAGGTTAAGCGTAAATTTTAGTCTTCCAGTTACTAGGAGTACAAATTAAAGCTTTGCACCGGTAACACAACAGCAGGAAACGGGATTTTAATTCATTCAATTAGAATATCCTTCTCTTGTTTACATTCGCAGAATACTTTAGATAGGAATATATGCAATATTCAAATAGGAATACATGCGTTTTGAAGTCTTCTAAAAAAATGAACTCATTCTACCCCAGTATGCCTCTTATTGACTAGTTCGAGCAAGTTGGATCGAACTTACAAAATACAGAGACTCTGTCGTGTCAACTACATCTCAGCTCATTCAAACATTCTCACTTCGCGAGTGTCAAATAGAGAAGATATGTATCTGCTTTTAAATTTGACTAGACACGATTCAATAACTGATGATCCGGAATATAGTAAGTGATAATTTTTCGTAGACGTGGACATGTGCTTAAGCCAGTCAATATTAGGGATTTGTATACTGGTTATAGAGTGGCTTTTGAGGAGCTGCTCCGATGTCTGTCATTTACAACGAGAAAATGAATGTCAAGCTTTGTTATCCTGTTCAATCTTCTTCAGGCTAGACTCTAGAGGAAGAGAAGAATCGAAATTAAATGATTTGTGTCAGCGCGAAACTATTAATTATCTGACACAAAGTTCGTTGGCCTCCTTGAGCGCAGGGGAAAATTTAATTGGTCAGAGAATGTATTGAAGATCGTTTTCGTTAACGATTATTAACATTTGTAATAAATAATGCACAATAAAGGTAATTTTTTGAATAGGTGAAGGTCATCAGTTTATTTTAACAAAAATATTATTTACGTACTGAATCATCTTTGTCCAAAAATAAAACGAACAGCAGACGCGTACTATGATACTATAGAGAAGTAAATCTTGTCAAATTAAACCTCACCAGTTTGTCACGGAGCAGCTTTAATTTACAGGCGAAATGACTGCAGTTCAGCTTGAGTACAGTCTTATAACCGTTAAGTCCTGCCTTTCAACTTTGAATGACGACGATGCTCTGTTTAAGTGGCTAATGATACTCCTCAGAAATGAAGATGTACTTTCCTCTATTGCTGTTCCTGCGAAGATGAAGTCACAAGTAAACGGGCATCACCTTGTTCATCTTTTTGGCCGAATAAAACGGGGCAAAACAAAAACTAGAGTGAATGCAATAAAAATTTAACACGTTGCTAAAAATTTTTTTACAAGTTATACAATTTCAAAGCAAAAATAACTAGGCACCTTAAATAAAGTTGTACGTTAAATACAATTTTAAAATCATATCACAGGAAAAATGAAGCATTAACGTTACGGTTACAAAAAAATTGAAGTAAAGCGGCAAAATATATTCCATGCATTTATGAAAACTGGCTAGTACAAGATGATGTAGCCCTTGCTTGCTATTACCGCTTACGATAGTTATTTATAAGGATCTTGCGAACATCTGAAGATATTTTGGACCAATCTGCTTGACATACTCTTTTTAAATCCGTTAGATTTCTTGAGTGTTGTTTCTGAACTTAGAGTTTGAATGGTTGCTAGAGGTTTTCAATGGAGTTAAGGTCTGAAGACTAGGCCACTGCATTACGTTCATTTTCTTCGGCTGACACCATAATGATGTGTCCTTGGCCGTATGTTTGGGATCGTTATCCTGCTGAAACGTTCATCCTCTTGCCAAGATCAGGTCCGTTGTAGACACCAAGATTATCGATTATGTTTTTGACTATGTAACCTTGCTGCGTTACATCGAGCCATTCATTGAGCTTTCAATAATATGAAGCTTACTACCACTTGAAAAGGAAAAGCAGCCCTACACCATTATTCTGCCTCTGCCAAACTTTACAGTTAGGATGGTATTCTTGGCATCATAGTCGGAGTTCTTTTTCCTCCATAAGCAACTAACACTATTCCGCTTGTATAACTGAATTTTAGTCTCTTTAAATCATAATACAGAGTACTAAAACTTTGCAGGCTTCTCCAAATAATCATTGGCAAATTTCAGACAATTTTTGACGTTAACAAGGTTCAACAACTGTTTTTCATGGTCTTCTATAACGGAGCCCTTCGTCTCTACGTGAGTTTCTGTATTCCCGTAAATCTTTATCCCGGCGGCTTTAAAATCTTTCTGAACTTTAGAGCCAGTCATTCGAGGGTTCTTCTATACTTTGCAGACAATATTTCTGGCCACACGATCTTAAATTTTATATGTGCTCTCAGAACTAACACTTGGCCGACAAGACTTGAGCCAAATCGTGTCACCAAAAGTTGAAAGTGGTATTTCTAGTTTAATTGAATTTTTTTACGACACAAACCTCCATTAGGAAGCGCAGCAACATGCCCTGTGGTGCGTTTTGGCAATTAATGCGTTTTGACAATTTCACAAGAGCATAATAAAGGAATAATATATTGTGGTCCTCATCTTACAATGAATGTGGATATCTGTTGCTCGCGAATGACTTCAGATTATCTAAAATTTTCTAAATCTTTTTCTTCATTTCAGTCATTTTAGAAATTTCAATTATAGGTTATTTTCGTTTTAAAGTTACCTATTATTGGTGTGTCTGACACATTTGACATGTTACTCTAACATTTTGATGAATTCATGCTGTATTTTTCTGCAATACGATGTAAATTTGAATAAGTCGTATAAAACTATACAACGTGTTCAAATTGTATTGGGTTTAGTGTTGTATAAGTTAGTAACTGAAATTGTTGGGCAGTGCGTTGTAAATGATTTGGATCCATTATAGTTGATGTTGCTCAGCTCTATTTGCATTGTTAAATTCTACAGCAATCTTCGTTCCTCTGAATTATATGCGTGAATTGTTTTTTCGTTATAAACGCCCGAATCATTGTCTTCAAACAAATTTTTACCCAGTTTTAAATCTACATTCTTCACGAGATAATTTTGTTCACTAATTTATGCTTGTATCATATAGGATTAGTTCAATTTCAGTTTCATTCGAGTGTTTTCAATGGGAGCTAATGGTTGCAGAAGCATTTACGCTAACTCATTAGGTAACAAACAGTCGTTGATTTGAGATTCTTCCCCGGGCTCAAAGTTTGCAGAAACCCTGATGTAATAATGGATGACTTCAGAAGCGAGAGAACTGAGATGTCTTTTTATTTAACTCTTCTCATAAACGGCTACTTCCTCAATCGAAGGAACATATAAATGTTGTCTATTATAGATAAAATGATTGATAATTTTGAAAATATTTTTAAAAACCTATGCAAAGTCACTTTCTGATAGCGTCATGTTCATCTTTTTAAACAATGCTTTAATCTTGTGTTGTCAGTACGGGTTTCAAGTGTGTACAGGGACGAGTTTTTATTGTATTTTTAAACATGTGCCAAAATAACAAGCAGGAACCAATATTATCAGTCACTACAGCTATCACGCACGAACAGAAGTCAATACTCGACGTAATTTTGAACGCAGTGGAATTCTTCTGCATTGCCAACGTTTCAGGTACAAAAAAATCGATTTTGATAATGAAACTTTTCAAATATGACGCTGGCAGGATTTATTTCCACAGTAAAATATCACTGCTGGGATCGTTTTTAATGCGGCTGCGGTTATACCAGGAATATAATAATAACAACAATTCCACAGTAAACGTGTATGAAGTTTACACGTACTTACGGGGGTGTTTGTCTTAGGTTGGTCAGCATTCTGCAGGGTTCTGCCAGCGCCAATACGGTCTTGTTGATAAACTGGGCTTAATGAACCGTTTGAAAAAGCTTGGCGTCTGGTTAGCAACCTTGTAGAGCACCTTTGGAAACCTTGTAGAGCACCTTTTGGAAACTTCGTAGAAAACTGTGCAACCTTGTAGAAAATCGTAATAGACCTTGTAGAAAACCGTGTTCAACATAGTAGAAAACCGTTGTAAACTTTGTAGAAAACCGTAGGAAACCAATATTGAAAACCGTGGGAAACATTCTAGAAAACCGTAGGACACCAATGTAAAAAGCCGTTATAAACCTTGTTGAAAACCGTAGGAAAGTAATATATAAAACCGTTGGAATTGTAGAAAACCGTAGCAAACCAATGGAGGAAGCCGTTCGAAACCTTGTAGAAAACCGTAGCAAACCAATGGAGGAAGCCGTTCGAAACCTTGTAGAAAACCGTAGGGAACTACGTACAAGACCCTACGCAACCTACAGATAATTGCATGGGACGTGTAAAAAAATTAAAAAAAGTCATCAACTCTTACTGAAAGTTTTACATTGTGCGAGTGGTCAGATGATGAGATCTTTACTCTGAAGGATTTAGTTCAGGTACGATGTGGAGGGGGAAACAGCCAGAAATGTTCCCCAACGAATTGGACGAAAATCTTTAGTTTCTGAACCCACATCTCTCGTAACAGGAGAACTGAGCATCGTCGTTCGATAAATCTTAGTTCTGATGATCTACAGTGCTTAAGATTTTTTGGGGTTGCGCATTGGTGGATTTTGTTCTAAAAGATGTTTAAATAGTACAGGGTGCCGCAATATAACTTACTTTTTTCAAAGCAAAAGACATACAAAAAACAGAAGTTATGTTGCCGCACCTTGTATGTATAGCAAAATTATAAATTCTGCTTTCACCCAAACAGTAGCGTATTTGATGGGCTACCTCTCTTATCATTGCATTTCCTTGCGAAATCTTACGTTATTGAACCTAATTTTATATCTTTTGACGTCAACACGTTGACTCCGAAGTGGTACGTATGTGTACCAATGAGGTTAGGTTCTGTAATTTTTTCAGATCCTTCTAGTGACTATGCGTACAAAGTGAAGATTTACACCAATCAGGCAATCGGAGGCAACGCGTTAAAAACTCCTAAGTCTCTCCAAGTGGATTAAAATCTTTAGTAGCTTAATCTTCAATTAGGATTTTGATTGCTACAGTCATTGCAGTTATGATATAATCTCAGGAATATGGGGCTTAGTTTCATTGCGTAGCGAAACTCATATTGTGGAAATGTTCGTAGTTTGTTTGGATTAATTACCGCTTGCTTGCGTTGATAATAAATACGCGTTTATTGCTACGAGCCGGGATAACTTTGCATTAATTTGATTCAAATGTTGCCCAGTTCTTGACTGTTGTCAATCTCTTGCTAGAGTAGTTTGTTGTTGCTAGATTTATATTTTTTTACTCATTATGAATGGAAGATTATTAGGTTTCATTTTGAGAAGTAGAACTTAGTTTTTTCAAAAAGAAATTTTATTACTAAGCTTCAAGTATTGTGTTATACTAAAGACTGTGTGAATAATACATGCGTTCAGTATTTAAACCACGTTAACTATCTTGCGATGCCTGCATTATAACGAATTTCCATATCATACTTGTTTTTAAATTCTGTACTTGTATTTAACTGCTGTACGCAAGGACGCATAAACTCAATGTTTCAAGTTTTCTTATTACTAATAACAAATAAGTCAAGTTCTCCATTAGTTCATGACATGGTTTGGAGTAGATAATGATATTGCTAGTATTGTGGTATTTAGGCATACCTATAAATGTGATGAAGTCCTGATGAATTGAAAAATTGGACTGACATGAATGTAATGATTTGCAAATACGAGAATAATTTGTGCACGCGTGTGCACGTGTACACATCCACACACACGTATGTGTACATTTTATTATATGATGTGTGCTCGCGGGTGCACACACACGTATGTATTAGTATATGATGTGTGTATTTGGGCAAATATTAACGGATATTTGTGTTTTGAAATAGTTTTGTTTGTTCCCTATGCGTGTTTTTTGGGTGTGGTGTGTATTTTTGTTAGGTGTTGACTCGTTCTAAATAATTAGAATTTAGAATTAGACTAGATGCCGTTTACTGCTTTAGTTCATAGAAGCGTACAAGCCTACCAGCTATCGAACAAATTAGTGCCTTAGAAAATGACAGTAAAATGTCATGTGTTTACAAAGCGTACCAATGAGTTGTCTGAAATGTTGGGCGCATGGTTCTTCTGAGAATGTTGGTTGTGAAGACAATCCGTGACACTGCCTCCTGTAAATTACATGCCGTAATGCACAGACGATCTATGTGAGGTGTCGGTAAAAGATCGTATTAGGATGTGGCGTGCTGGTTCATTCATTAATCGCTATTAAAAAACGGGTGGTTTGATTGTGGCTGCGATGGTTCAACTAGGAATATAATAATAATATAAATATTCAAGGCAGGTACTTCAATTATGTGAAATTTTAAGGCTCTTCTCTTCACTATGTCTAAAGTAAAGCGAAATAGAGAAAGATTATAAAGATTCTTAGATTTCATGCCAAAAAATGAATTTATATTTTTGTGAAATGTTACAATCCAATAATGAAAAAAAGGAAAAAATAGATAAGCTATTTAAATAGCGTCTATTTTCTTTCAACTATTTCTACCAATTGGGATAATAAATACTACCAATAAATGATTATTTATTGACGTTTGTATCACAGCTTTGTGACTATTTTGTTATTCTCATTTGTTACATCATGATCGAAGGAGTAAGTGAACCCGTGATGGAAGGACTAAGTAAACCCGTGATGGAAGGACTAAGTGAACCCGTGATGGAAGGACTAAGTGAACCCGTGATGGAAGGAGTAAGTGAACCCGTGATGGAAGGAGTAAGTGAACCCGTGATGGAAGGAATAAGTGAACCCGTGATGGAAGCACTAAGTGAACCCGTGATGGAAGCACTAAGTGAACCCGTGATGGAAGCACTAAGTGAACCCGTGATGGAAGCACTGAGTGTGTCAGTGATGGAAGAACTGAGTGTGTCAGTGATGGAAGCACTGAGTGAACCAGTGATGGAAGGACTGAGTGAACCAGTGATGGAAGGACTGAGTGAACCGGTTATGGAAGGACTAAGTGAACCCGTGATGGAAGGACTGAGTGAACCCGTGATGGAAGGACTGAGTGAACCCGTGATGGAAGGACTAAGTGAACCCGTGATGGAAGAACTGAGTGAACCCGTGATGGAAGAACTGAGTGAACCCGTGATGGAAGAACTGAGTGAACCAGTGATGGAAGGACTGAGTGAACCCGTGATGGAAGAACTGAGTGAACCCGTTATGGAAGGATTAAGTGAATCAGTGAACACTCGACAGATCAACAAGTAATCATCTGTGTTTCGTAATAATGTTGAACTTTTGCGCGCTTGTTTGAAACACGTTTTCATTTAATATGATTCAGTGATATGATGGCAGTCATGGGATGGTTAAAAAAATTATTTATTTATAATCCTTTTGTCACAAATATATCTACGAATAAATTCAGGTCTTACGTACCCAGTGCCAACTAAATGAAGAAAATAAAAGTAGTTGTCTCATAATTGAATGCTACTGTACTGTAAAGCATGTTAATAAGGTATGCTTTTAACATACAAAACAGCTTTCACTGTTACACAAGGCGTGCACAATAATATAGAAATCCTTTATCACGCTATTGTATATGATTCGTACTCTCAGCATTATGAATGTTGGCCTCCACAGCCAATACACTATCACTCAGCATTATGAGTGTTGGACTTCACAGCCAATACACTATCACTCAGCATTATGAGTGTTGGACTTCACAGCCAATACACTTTCACTCAGCATTATGAGTGTTGCAATGACCAATTATGGGTGCAATTACCTCTGAGCTAATGAAATTGACATAACAATTTTACTAGCATCTGTTTTGACATCTTCTTATCTGAAGAAATAACCTGGAATTAAGGACAAGGCATGCATTTGTTAAGATTGATTACTGAAAATTAAGCAAATGGAAAAACTGAGGCCATAAAAATTTTTTATAACTTGTCGCTATCACTTTGTACGCACTCTACCTCGTATGTACAAGTTTATTTTGTGCGAGAAGAAAGACTTCGAGGACACAAGCACATGGAATTTGAGTAAAATGTGATAATTACAGCTGCCAATTTGACATTTAAGACGTACGCATAAGACTGGCATTTACTGCACGCGCTGTCCTGCGCGCGATTAGGTGGACACTAACCACCTCGATAACATTTTGTCTACCGTATTTGACGGCATATAAGACGCGACGACGAAGACGGCATATAAGACGCGACGACGAAGACGGCATATAAGACGCGACGACGAAGACGGCACATAAGACGAAGTACTGAGCATAAGCTGGGCTAGTGAGCGTCTGAGAGACGAGCCTAGGCCTACAGGAGGTCTCAAACTTCACCTACGATGATAAGACGCAGGGCGATTTTTTGAGCCAAAATTTTAGAAAAAAATGCGTCCTACATGTCGTCAAATACGGTAGTTCGATGACCTAGCGTTGGTCCCTGGATCATCGAGTAAAATTTAACATAGCGACGCACAGAAACATCTGATGTGTTCGCCTAAAATTCTATTTTACCAAATTTACCGAGATCACCTGCTATGGGGAAGGGCGTCAATTTAAACTACGGTATTGTACAGGGAGCGGCAACATAACTTCCTTCTTTTAAATGCGTTTTTCTTTGAAAAAAGGAAACTAAGTTGCTGCATACTGTACTTTTAAGCCTGTAGTTCATAGTGCTTCATAATATTCATGACGTTGACGCTAGTTCTAAGTTCACCGCTTGCTTCTCGCTATCCACGAGACTGACAGCGTTCTGTGCTTATTTTTACCCGTGCCTTGAAAATGCTACCCTCGTTGTGGCGCGTTCTGTGTATGCAGTCCCCTACCTCAGGCAGCTCGTTCATTTATGGTTCCTTGTAACCACGGAATTCAAATAACTATTTAAATCAGTAATAGTGTATCAACATCTCCCTTGAATTAATAGCAAGTTTTAAAATACTAGCAATACTGACTGTCTGTCCCCTCTATTCTGACGCTCATGACTGCTGCACAAAACACGTGTGCGCTTTGCTGAACATAAAATTCTGTTCTTAAGCTACTTTTGATGCGCTTGAAAGTGAAATGTTGGCTTTAGCTTCTTCATGTGTGTGCGTATATTTTACTTCACTCTTGTATGAATAATGTAAATCACGCGTACAGTAGAATTACATGTGGACTTGACAACAGAATTTAAATTCCAAAGCGAGAAGTATTTTCCTCTAGTCTTTGTTGAGCATGTGCTCCAAACATAGGAGCTGTACTCCAAGCATAGGAGCTGTACTCCAAGCATAGGAGCTGTACTCCAAGCATAGGAGCTGTACTCCAAGCATAGGGCTGTGCTCCAAGCATAGGGTTGTGCTCCAAGCATAGGGCTGTGCTCCAAGCATAGAGCTGCTAGGTGCTCCACAACTGCTAGACAGACTGCAATGTTTGCCTTCATTTCTGCTAGCACTTTTACGCGCTTCAAAATCAGCTGTCTGGCCTTGATCTTGCCATGCCCTCAATATTGAAAGACTGTAACGGAGCTTTTTTTAATTAATTTCTACGTACTACCCACTGCGAA
>VCRD01002558.1:55875-66963 GCA_006783055.1 Trinorchestia longiramus | reverse complement strand
CATCCACCATCCTGTCCTCATCCACCATCCTGTCCTCATCCACCATCCTGTCCTCATCCACCATCCTGTCCTCATCCACTGTCCTGCCCTTGGCTGTATAAGACCGCATTAAAAAGGCCTATTGAAGTATTAATATTATCTATGTTGTTATGAAACGCTAAAACTTTCCATAATAAAATAAAACATGGATATGAGTTAATTCTATCTGAATTTTTTGCATGGTTTCGAGTTCATAAAATATTTACTCTGAATTGCACTGAGAGTTTGTGGAAGCTTTTTACGAAAATATTTCATTAAGTACCATTTGTTTTTTATTTTCTGCACTGGAATACTTAAAATAATAATTATGTCGCATAAGCGAGTGGCTTGTGCAAGTATGAACACCTCAACACTTGTACCTTCAGTTAGGGTCTCGTGCCTTCAGTTGTTGGGGTCTCGTGCCTTCAGTTGTTGGGGTCTCGTGCCTTCAGTTGTTGGGGTCTCGTGCCTTCAGTTGTTGGGGTCTCGTGCCTTCAGTTGTTGGGTCTCGTGCCTTCAGTTGTGGGTCTTGTACATTCAGTTGAGGTCTCGTACTTTAGAAAAAGTAAGCACTCAGAGTGACGTTGCGTAGTGTTGCGGGCATCCAGAGGGACAATGTATGGTAGGCAACACATTGTTTCTGATGCTCTGAGTTTCACTGGCTTACCGACACCCTTGTGTACAGGTTATGTGTCAGACACAACAAGCGCCCCAGTGAGCAACGCAGCGCTGCACTTCGACAACACCTCGTTCACGGTGTACACAGATGTCAACGGCTTCTTCAGGCGCTACGTTCCCCCAGGTCTCCACTCTATCACGGTGGTTGCTGATGGATTCTTCCCACAGACGGTGTCCGTGACGGTTGCAGGGGGTGATGACGGCCATGCCTTTGTCGTCGTACTGAAGAAAGACATGAGGATTTGGGGAGTTCCCAGACTCACCTTTGTTTTTGCTCTTGGTAAGTTTGTCATTGTTTTATTGTATGCTCTGGCCTTTTGAATATATTCTGTTTCTTGGCTCCAGTGTTAGAATTATTTATGATGGTATAGGAAAGTACTCGCGTACCCGGTTATCTTTGTATTGTGTTTCGATTGTGCTATTGAAGCTTTTAAATATGAATTAGTATGTGTTGAAAGTGTTGAATTTTACATTGTATTTGTGCATTGATTAGCACCAGCTAACTACGTCTGTCATCTGAGTTAGTGAAGCTGCGCTGTAGAGCGACAGTGTAGATTTATTTAACAGCTTCAGTTAGCTGAAGCTTAATAATTAATTTTAAATAACCATGTTTTTACAAATTTATGAAATACCCTGTAGATTAATAATAATTCAAGGCAATTTAGCTGTTGAAGAAATTTCCACACAATTCAAAAAGGAAAGTAGTGGAGTTCCATTTTCAGTTTTATGCCCACATTCCTACATTAGATTCCGAGGCTTTTTGCTCGAAATATATGATAAAAATAAATTCACAAATAATCCAATTTTGTGTTGAAATAATTCTTTTACATCACTTTTCAGTTACACAGTAAATATCATCTAGGCAGTTTTAGCTGCGAAAAACAATAGAGACGCTGCTCTAATTGATCGAAGTTTTTCGACGTATTATTTCTGAATTGTCAGCCTCTTCATTATTGTGGCCACTAGTTACTGTATTTGGCGGCATATAAGACGAAGTACTGAGCGTAAGCTGGGTTAGTGAGCGTCAGAGAGAAGATTAACATATGCCTATGAGAGATCTCAAACTTCACTCACGATGATAACACGCAGGGCGATTTTTTGAGCCAAAATTGTGGAAAAAAGTGTATCCTGTATGTCGTCAAATACGGAAACTTTGCAAAAGAGTTAAGGAACTGCGACTGTCGTGCAGGAGGTTGCTTGCTAGCGGTGCTCTGCTTCATCCTCTGCATCACGCACTGTCGTTCCCGAGTGATGCGCAGAAGGCGGTATGGCTTCGAGCACCTGGAGAAGGCGTTAGCGTCCCGCCAGACGTACGACGATGCCAGTTCCAGCGGCGAGGACGAGCTCATTATGAGTTACAACGGCCACACGGACTCCATCTCCACGAAATCTAAGAGTAAGGCGCCCACCAGTTTTACTTGAACTAGGTCTGGGGTATGGCAACAACAACTTGGACTACATGCTAAACGCTGGTTCTGAAGTGACCTCGTGTCACGCTAAATTCCGGACACGTTTTGATGTTTTGAAGAATTGACTTTTTCATCCCCAATGTGTCCTTTTGTTAACATCGTGTGCGTCACCACCCATGTGTTGTTGCAATTATAATTGTGTTGTGATTGAATACTTTTACTTGTATTCTAATTGTATACATGTGTTCTTGTAATTGTATTCTGATTGTGTACCGTATTTGACGGCATACAAGACGAAGTACTGAGCGTAAGCTTGGTTAGTGAGCGTCAGAGAAAAGATTAGCCTAGGCCTACGAGAGGCCTCAAACTTAACCTACGATGACAAGACGCGGAGCAATTTTTTGAGCCAAAATTTTGGAAAAAAAGTGCGTCCTACATGCCGTCAAATACGATAATTGTAATTGTGTTGCAGGGAAACGATCACGCACCAACTACAAGGCGAGCAACGGTAGCACTGCCCCTGTTATCCCCTACTACGACACCTCTTCGGATGAGGACGAGCTGTTCCTCAGGTCCACCAGATAATGCTGCTGCTGCCGCCCCCTGCTGGGCTCTTCTACAGCAATAACTTCCATCATTCCTAGTTATTAGAACTGTAGTGGTAATGGTTAACCAGAACCCTAAGGCGGCAGTAACAGAGCCTCGTCGTTTGTTAAATTAGCTGGTCTAAGCATACAAACGGAAGTTTGGTTATTGTCTTGGTCGGAAAATGAATGTGTGATCAAGCTACTTCTTCATATAAGTCTCAGACAACTACATTACTTAAATGTCTTGAAGAAATTTTTTTTAGCATAAACTTGAATCTATTCTCTTGTAAATAATTACTAATGCATTTATTATTTTCGACCTATTGATATTCGAACTCCCAGAGCTCATATTAAAAAAATTCGAGCTGTCGACCTTTCGTGGGTCCTGATTTTAAGGTTTTAATTATGGTGATGAGTATTTAAAGCTTTTATTTCAGTTTGACTGACGTGGTACTTCAGTCAGAAAGTCATTTTATATTGCAGTGATGAAATAGACTGTCCGTGTGCGTGTGTGTTTAGTAATTTAGCACCACGAATGCATACTCGCACAACTTTTAAAGTTTTGATCACACAAAAAAAAAAAATTCAGACTGTGAAGGTCTTCCTACTTGAATTCAACACTTTTTATGAGCTTCCGAGAACATTTGCCACATTGATAGCATAAATTTCACTGGAAAACAACTGATAGTCAAGCTATTACATGATCAATTTTTTTGCTTTAATTTTACGTTTATTTTTACGGACATCATAAGTTAAATATTTCCTCAATTCGATCAACTTTTATTCGTCATCGTGAGGTGTGTTGAAAATTTGTCCTCGTCATCATCAAGTGTGATGAAAATTTGTCCTCGTCATCAAGTGTGATGAAGATTTGTCGTCGTCATCATCAAATGTGATGAAAATTTGTCCTCGTTATCGTCATGATGAAAATTTGTCCTGGTTATCGTCGTGATGAAAATTTGTCCTCGTCATCATCAAGTGTGATGAAAATTTCTCTTTCTTATCGTCGTGATGAAAATTTGTCCTGGTTATCGTCGTGATGAAAATTTGTCCTCGTCATCATCAAGTGTGATGAAAATTTCTCTTTCTTATCGTCGTGATGAAAATTTGTCCTGGTTATCGTCGTGATGAAAATTTGTCCTGGTTATCGTCGTGATGAAAATTTGTCCTGGTTATCGTCGTGATGAAAATTTGTCCTCGTTATCGTCGTGATGAAAATTTGTCCTGGTTATCGTCGTGATGAAAATTTGTCCTCGTCATCATCAAGTGTGATGAAAATTTCTCTTTCTTATCGTCGTGATGAAAATTTGTCGTCATCGTCAAGTGTGGTGAAAATTTGTCCTCCTCATCATTACCGACGTTCGTAGGTGTAAGTTAGTATCTGCTTATAGCAGAATCGGCAACGCTAGTTGTAAGAGTCTGTTGTGGACTCATTTTGTGTCCAGATAGTCCTTCACATTTTCTGTTCTATTGAGAACTGACCTACATATCATCTGAGCAACTTTGTGCAGTATGTGTAAAGGTTGTTGTTTCATTGTTCTTCTTTTACAAGCTCTCTTCAGTGTTCTTGAAACCATTTCAAGGTGGTTTCGTGGGTTAAAAAATCCTCTATATTCATTCGAGGAATTCTCTTCTCATTGTCACTTTCATGCTACCACTAGGGAAACTCGTCATCAGAGACTACGGTTAATGAACAATGAAGTTGACAATAATGTCCAAGTTGACATAATGCGTGTTGGAAGCGTCTGTCGTCTCCAAGTTTAATACGGGAGATATTAGCTCAAGCTCCCATGTCTTACACATGTCAAATTTTTGCCACCTTTCACTGTTTTTTTGTTCTCAAATATTAAAGTATTTTTGTGAACTGGTTGTAGTATAAAAATTTGTGCCACGATGCAAGTGAAGAGTCTGTTGAATAGTTATAGGATGATGCTCTCGTTATTGGTATTGTCGGTCATAGTTTTAAGAGGTTAATATCTATCTGTGTAAATGAAGAGTTGTTTATATGAATTGGTTGTGCAATCCTTGAGTTTTTTGTAGCTCCGAGAGATATTACTATTTATTCACTACTACAGCTTGTAACTTTTGTGGACTTTTACGGATCCTGTGATTTTTTTTTCATGTATAAATTTTAAGGAAGTAATTTTTTTGAAACGGTTCAATTAAGGGTGCTTTTTTTATTCGTACCTCATAATAAATCTATGAAATGGGTTTTGGCGTTAATGTTGCCAGCTCACTGTAGTTTGTAAGTTTCAATATAAAAGGTTTTACTCGGTGTTATTGTAGGGCCGACATTAAGATGTACAATTTCTATTGTGTAGCACTGGTTCTTTTGCTCAAAGTTCCTTGATGAATAAACATGAATGTCGAGTGTGCTGAAAATCGATGAGACTTTAAGGATTATTTGCCGCATTAACGAGCCAACGCATTGCACAGTAACGTGCAACGTCTCTGCTGCACAGTAACGTGCAACGTCTCTGTTGAATAGCAACGTGCAACGTCTCTGCTGCTGAGTAACGTGCAACATCTCTGCTGTACAGTAACGTGCAATACCTGCTGCAAAGTAACGTGCAACACCTGCTGCAAAGTAACGTGCAACACCTGCTGCAAAGTAACGTGCAACGTCTCTGCTGTACAGCAACGTGCAACGGATTTTCTGCACAGCAACGCGCAACGGATTTGCTGCACAGCAACGCTCAACATCTCTGCAATACAATTCAACGCGCTGCACAGCAACGCGCAACGTCTCTGATGTACAATTCAACGCGCTGCACAGCAACGCGCAAAATCTCTGATGTACAATTCAACGCGCTGCACAGCAACGCGCAAAATCTCTGATGTACAATTCAACGCGTTGCACAGCAACGTGCAACGTCTCTGATGTACAATTCAACGCGTTACACAGCAACGTGTAACGTCTCTGATGTACAATTCAACGCGCTGCACAGCAACGCGCAACATCTCTGATGTACAATTCAACGTGCTGCACAGCAACGCGCAACATCACCACTGCACAGCAATGCGTAATGTCTTTTGCTGTTCACTGTACCTTAGGTTAGTTTTTCAATTTCACTCTAGGGTTGTTTTTTTTCATATCTGAAGAGCAGGAACGATTCCTGAGCCTATTAAGGGGTATACAGGCAGTGTCGATCTTCCTCAGTATACTTTAGTTCTGGCTACTCAGAGCAGAATCAGATTCACATGTTTCAAGAGTCTGTTGTGGGTCTAGATGTTTACCTGACGTACATTATTTCTTCAATTTCATTTTCTTGGGCGTGACCAGCGTGCGACTGCCTCCCCTACGATTTTCTTTATTACTCATGTTCTTCATTCCTTAATTTCTCTCCTCTTCAATTTTGAGGTTGATATGCAAGGCTGAAGTGCTTTAGTAACATATACTATTGTGAAATTACATACATCATAATTACAGGACTCTCGAGCACTTCTCGAAAGTGTTGGAGCGTATCTGTTCTATTGAACGTTCCCAAGCAATGTGGTATTCCTGAGAAGTGCTGTGCTGCAGCAGTTCCTGGTTGTGAGATACTGTTGTGATCGATGTATGTGATGAAATAGTGTAAAGCCAGTGAATTTGAACGTGGGGTTCACTTTAAACAAAGATATCTTCACAAATTGAATAATAAGGATTCGACAATAATAGCTGTCATCGTCAGCTTATCATGCGGGCTTCTCGTTATTCTTAGGTACTCGATAAAATCAGCAAGTCTTGCTGTAGGATCCATCTACTAGCTTCTCTTTTACTCCTTTACTCTCTCTCTTGTTGTCTCTTTCAACGGTTGAGGTCGTTACGAGCTGCACAACCGCCAACTTGGACGGTTGTTTGCGTTTTATTTTCGTTTCACTGCATTTATTCGTGTCTTCATGAGGCTTACACTTCCTTTTTCATCGATTAGAGCGGGCTGGAGTAACAGACACTTCAACGTTTTGGTGTATCTATGATACTTCTTTAATTCCTTGCTACTAAGGTTCTCTGTGATGATCAGCTTAATAACTGGTTGAAAACAATGCTCGACACCCTAGTATTATGCATGCTCATTATTGAGAGAACATTTCACAGATCATTTATGCCTACACGTTTGTGCCTACATCATCAATCATAAAGCGTTGGGGCAAATAATAATCATACGAGTAAGAAGTTTTCTTTCATCTTTTCTCTACCCACTACTGAGTGTGTGTGTCTTAGTATTATTCGGTGTTTAAATCGCATTCCATTCCAGTTCTTCTAGTTTATCACGACATTTCTAAGCATTTATTTCTAATTGTCGATTATTACAGTACCGTGCATCAAATCGATTCCAACTCCATTTATAGAATGATTGCATCGTCTCCCATGATCTTCGTATGACAACATGCATTGCATTTGATTTAAATGTCGTGTTTTAACATGACTTCACGCTCGCGTTTTACGGATTGTACATAATGATTTTATTCAGTTAAGTTTTATTACACTGGCACATATATATTATTGGGGTTTTAGCATATTCAATAGAAATAAGAATATAGCAAACAGCTGAATTTGCTGATATGCGGAATCCTGATAAGAAGGAAGGAACTGGCTGGTTGCCGAGAGAATTTTTACGTTCTTTGAAACAAAACGCATAAATATTTGTCCTGTCACGAAGGATCTATTAATTTTTATTATTTTCTGACCTGGTTCTTTACTTTTGAGGAGAGGGAAGTTCTTGAATATATCTCTGGACTGCCGTAAATTTTCCCTCAACGCACGGCAGGTTGAAATTTCTTAATACGGTACTGGTATTCAGAAATATGGTAAACAGCTATTAAGAAATACGGCAAACAGGTAGAACGTTAACGTTCTCCTACAGCACGACCTCGTACCGCCCAAACCTACCTGGTTGCCGACGGTCGTGAAGGGTGACATTACTTTTCCTGTGAACAGAATTTGCGATTTTTTCTTAAACTATGGATCTCTTACTCTCCTTAGGGTCCGTTTAGCTTCACTTCCATGATGATTATTGCAAAAATTTGTACAGGATTGGATACCCATAGTGCCGCATAGTAAACACCCTAACAAATCACACTGTACCCCAACGGTTCTTTTGTACAGACAATAGGGAGGTAACTAAAAGGATGTCATCACCAGCGTACCGTAGAGATCCAGCTATTCTACTACTTATTCCTGATTGAGAAATTGTGTTAATACAAAAGTTTTATGAGCATTTTTCTATGTTGTTATAAGCCTCATCTTTTCTTCTATTTCCGGCCTTACTCCAAAGACTGCCTGATGTGTTTTAATTGCTCCATGACTCAGTACAATTCGTCCTTTCATTTGTTTCGGCGTAATGAAATTCAAAGATCAAATAGTTTGCATCAGACAGTGTTTTTTAAAAATCCTAACTTAACTTGTTGACCCTGAAGAACAATTGGCTACCAGGTTGTTAATCATCAGTAGTCAGTTGACTCATTATAGATCCTATGGAAACTCATTCAATTTTACGTAACGTAATGCCATGACATACCTTCGAATTTTTCTCCCTTCATCATTGCATTTTTCACCCTTATATAAGAGGGTACCCAACTTGATGAAAGATTATTCGGATTAAAAAACGTTTAAGTCCTCCGTGGCGACTCGGTTTTTACACGCCTCAGCAACGTACACACACATGCAAAAAGTCTGTAAAGTCGTGTTATAGTCATGTTTATCTTGTCTTTCTCAAGGGGTCCGCTAAAGATTATTGTTCAAGAGAGATAATCAAATAATATTTGTTCCAATTAGAATCTTCAGTGGACGTTGCTTTATCCAAAGATGACCTACGCAACCTGCAGTCCATCTCAGTATTACTAGTACTGGAATCTGTCGTGGGTTTTTGTTTTAAAATAAGTCGGCGTTATTCCGCCATTTACCCCTTTCTTAAATTGGTTACCCAAGCATCATTTTGCTGAATTTATGTTTGGGTACAATCGTCTCGGTTTCTGTTTTCTCTTTTTACTTCTGTCCGAAGTAATTTTTTCCTTACAAGTTGTTTTTGCGGGTCTAGGTGCTCTTTTCGATCAGGCTCCTCCTACTTCCAGAGTACGATCTTAATATGAACTCAGATTCTCATAGTGCATCACTTTTTTCACTTACATGCGAATAAGGTAGAAATGTTTAACACTTTGTCTTCCTAGTGTTAGTTCAGAGTTTTTCACGAATTTTTACTTTGTTTGGGAAGTCATCCTAATTTTTCTTCCTGAGTGATAATTATTGTTTATAGGACCCTAAAAACAATGTCGCTTTCATTACATTTACGGTATTTTCATACATAATACACTGTTACAATATGACGGTTTTATTTACCTTCAATGAAACCTTGTGGATCATCTTTGAGTCAGCAGGGCTACTTGTGGATCGTGTGGGGCTTTCTACCTTCCAATTTTGTACCGATGAGTTCTTTGTTCTATAATTAAGCAATTTAACCACTTAAGATATCCATTCTATTTACTGTAAATCCCTTTAAAAGAGACCACGGTAGCGAAATGCAGTGCAGTCTAACTTGGTGCTGTATGGAGTTATGAACGATACTACACATCCAGTAGTTCTATTGATAGCATCTGTCCTCGTCATTGTCAGTGTATCTTGGTGAATCTTTTTCAGCACTAACTCTAGCTAATCGGAAATAGCATTGATTTTTTGGGATGTCTGCTGTGAGCTTTGATGTTGGAACTTTTCCTTCGTTTTTACTTTCTCTGTTCATATCGAAGCCGACAAACCTAGTAACTTGTTTCTTGCACTAGTGTCTTTATTTCTATTCCTGTCTTTTGAAAATTTCACGCTTCTTTCTTGTTGAGATACGTACGCTATTTTTTTTTGTCTGGTATTACGTTCACTGCGACCGAAAAGAGAATTTGTCGCATTGTGTCACCACTTGTAATGAATCACCACTAAATTTCCGTTTCATAATCATTAATAGAGCAAAAACATGCAATACACTAAAAAAATTAATGCTAGTGTCAATTTTCCTAATATCAGACAAATGAAATTCTTACATGTCCTATGGAGATGAGTGAGTTTTGATGCTTCGTTGTCTGACGGCTTTAAGAATAGGTATGACTCTTAAATACTTGGTTGTATTCAGTTTAAATGCTCTTATTGTGGTCATTGCCTGGAATTTTTTCATATATTAGATTGTATTCATAATAACGAGCGCGTGATGAGAAACAAGAATACTTGTCCCCTGTTGAATTAACATTTCGTTTTTTGTCAGTATAGGTAATAAAGTGTGATCTAATTAATTTAATATTCAAATTTTATATAAAATATGGAAAATTATACCAATATCACAACATGAATTGCAAAGCAGGTATTCTCTCTGCTTTCAGAGCTTCGTAATGAAGAGACATAAGGTATTCACTTGCTGAGGTGCTTGTATGCTCTGTCTTTGTTAGCCCAGGGCATCTGCACGAAGAGGCAGACAGAACCACAGGACCTGACGTGGGTGTAGATGGACTGCGCCTTCAGAAGCGCTGAATCATCTACTCCCAGCACCGTCTTCTGCCCCTGCATCTCCACACTGCTGGTCCCCACCTGGAGGTCGGTGATTATACATGTAAATGTAGAGGCAATGGAAGGTAACGTCAATTTTGTCTTTGAAGGTCACAGTATTGTGGTGCTGGATTTCTGTTTTGCTAACCATGTAATTTTACTGCATTGTGGATTGCTGCGTTTTATTCGATATTGTTACAATATCAAGAAAATGATGTACTGTATTTGATGGCACATGAGACGCACGGTGTAGGAGTTTAGGGCAGATAAAATACTGAGTGTAAACTGGGTTAGTGAGGGTCAAAGAGAAGATTAGCCTAGGCCTACGGGAGGTCTCAAACTTCCCCTACAATGATAAGACGTAGGGCGATTTTTCGAGGCAAAAGTTTTGAAAAAAGTGCGTCCTATATACCGTCAAATACGGTAAGTGGTGGTTCTCACCAGCTGCCACAGCCATGTTTCCTCATCTCCTAGGGATACATCGACGTCACGGCCTTCCCCGAGGGCGAGGATGTCGCTCTGATAAGAAGTGTCCCAGAGACGCAGCTTCCCCTCGCTCTGGATCTGCGTTTGGGGATTTTTTAAACACTAGAAGGTAAGGAAATAGAAATACCGGAAAATTGTGGAGGAAAAAGGGCTAGCGATGCTAGCCGATGTTCTCGCATCTCTATTTGACATAACGCTACTCCTATATTTGATATAACGCTACTCCTATATTTGACATAACGCTACTCCTATATTTGACATAACGCTACTCCTATTTTTGATGTAACGCTACTCCTATATTTGACATAACGCTACTCCTATTTTTGATGTAACGCTACTCCTATATTTGGCCTAACGCTACTCCTATTTTTGATGTAACGCTACTCCTATATTTGGCCTAATGTTACTC
>VCRD01002558.1:37829-55768 GCA_006783055.1 Trinorchestia longiramus | reverse complement strand
GGCCTAACGCTACTCCTATTTTTGATGTAATGCTACTCCTATATTTGACATAACGCTACTCCTTTTTTTGATATAACGCTACTCCTATATTTGGCCTAACGCTACTCCTATTTTTGATGTAATGCTACTCCTATATTTGACATAACGCTACTCCTTTTTTTGATATAACGCTACTTCTATATTTGAAGAACGCTATTCTTATATTTGACATAACGCTACTCCTATTTTTGATATAACGCCACTCTTATACTTGACATAACGCTACTCCTATATTTCACATAACGCTACTTCTATATTTGACGTAACGCTACTCCTATATATTTGACGAGGTATCTTCGGTTTTAATATCTTCATTGAAAGCAATTAGTCCCGTTTTATTACCTTTTCCCTTAAAAGTATTAAATTCCGTTCTATTACCTTCTCCATGTTTTTATCGATCCACTTGCGCAAATGGAACGGCTTCTCAGTGGTTCTCACGGCATCGGGCTGAAATGGTGGATTTTCCGTGATGGTTCCTTAGAAAACAAAATATCTAAATACCAATAAGGGAAATTTGTTTTCCTGAATGTGTCCAGCGTATAATTTGAGTGTCGTAATACAGTGAAAGAAAATGAAAATATTCAAGTTTAAATCCGAATCAAATGTTATTTTCAAAGTGTGATTATTTATTCATAACTTCCCATCTACAGTTTTTTGTCGTATATAGGATACATTTTAGCGCTAGAAAAGTTTTCCTTATCCGTTTCACGATAGACATGCTCAGTGGCGTTGTTTTCTCTGCTCATTTAGTTACTTTATTAATGATTTAATAAAAAATATTTTCATTATATTATGCTCTGTTCAATCAGTTACTTTATTATTGATTTAATAGAAAGTGTTTTCCTGGGATTCTTTAATAAAATATTGTCTCTAACATTCATTGATATGACCCTTAAAATTATAATTTAGTTCCTGGTACACCAACAAACAAATGATCTATATTTATTTTGATTTACATTGGTATAATTTATGCGATGAATAAGCTGCGGCTTTCAGAGGAAAGCATCCACCTCAAAACATTAACAAAACTATGACTTGTAGAGTTGTAGTCAATCACATTTTTTCATTTTTTCCTCAGCAGCGGACGGTCGGTGAAGTTGTGTTCTCACCAGGTAAAGGTCGTCCGGTTTTGTGTTGCTCCGAGGCAAAATATCGCTTTATGAGTGGCCCCAGCTGTGTGCCCAGATCTGCGCAGTAGAACCACTCCTCGTACAGCGTCGCCGTCGTGTCGTCTACGAAGTACCTGTCAGGTGTTTGGTTCAGCTGTCATGGTGGATAATCAAGTGTGTGTTAACTTGTAAATTTAAATGTTAGTCGTAGTGGTAGTGTGGGGGGAGTTACGGTGGTGTGCATGGGGTGTAATTTTTTGCTTAAATGACCGCTGACAAAATGCTTCGAAAATAATTATATAAAATGACACCAGTATTCACAAAGGAAAAATGCGTCCCAAAATGACACGTCGTTTTATATTTATTTCTTCAGCGACCACAATACTAGCAAACTATTTAAGTAACATTTCTTATGAATTTTTAACACTATGCCTGTAATTCTATTCACTGATAACTTTTGTTAGTGTATTACGGAAAACGCAACCTGCAAAATTCTCTACGAAATGAAACATTTTCGTTTACATACATATATCTACTTCAAAACTACACGAGTCATTCTTGATAACACCCATGACCTAATGAAAAGATTTCATTTCGTAGAGAATTTTACAAGTCGCATTTCTGACAATACACTAACGAAAGTTATTTCTAAATTACATCACTGTCATTGTGTTACCATTGACACGCATGACGAGAGTAGCAGCCACTCACCTGACGCAGTCGCGCTCGTGCTTCATACGCTCTCTCTCGATCACAAGTCCCATGGTGTCTGCATAGCGCTGTGGTGAATGCGGGATTTTGCCTGGCAGATGGAATACCTGCAGCAGGGAGTCACTTACATCCCTTATGGCAATACAGGTTTTATATTCTACTTTTAAGAACTAGAATAGAATAAGGCAATAGAAACGAGTTTTTTGGCCCATTCTTGGGTTGATACCCAAGTCCCAAGCCGTCTAAATTAGGGTATCAATCATGCATGTACATATTAATGCTGTAAGTCAATTCAGTCATGAATGTTGTATCACACTTTGGGTATCAACTTCGTTGGAGATCCATTGTTTTTTTCTAGTGCTTTGTCTCATGATAAGGACTTAGTAAAGCTATTCAGGCGAGTTGCTATGGCATGCTCCAAGTTGTTGCTGTTCTTGTTTGACCAGCGAGTGATCCAAACAATTGTGCTCCAAGTAACCAAGTCTTCGTCACAACTACTTTAAAAATACGCAGTTTTAAGTCACAATTTCCAAGTTTTTAAGTTACAATTGTATGTGTCACAATTGTGACTCAATTGTATGTATCACAATTTTTCAGGTATTTGAAGTTCTGTCGTTACGAAACTATACTTTTTAGCTTTTTTTCTACTTTTTAGGTATCACAACATGAATTGAAGAAAGTATTACAGTTACATGGGGAATGACAACTGAAACTTTAAATACTGGGAAGTATGATACTTCAAAAACTTAAAAAAATATTTAGTTCGTATACAATATTTTATTCGCATACCACGTTCTGATTGAACATTCCTCATCACAAATATTTCCTTGCGGAATTCCACGAAAAAAAGATCCGGAAACCACTGCAGGCACAGAAATAACTTTCCTTTTCATATTGTTTAACAAACTAGGCTAAAATCACAGCTTTTACTAAATATAATAGTAAACTACCTCGCCTTCCTTGATAATGATGTTCTTGAACTTTCCATTCTCGAGCACTATGAGAGCCATGTCTCCTTTGACCATGTAGAAGAATTCTTCTCCCTCTTCCAAATGGAAGTCTTTCCTGATGTTTGGGCCTCCCACGAACATCACCTTCAAGCGGCCAGCGCCGTGCCTGAAGGAGAGGTCAAACTTATTTAACATTATTCATAGGAAAAATACATGAAGGATACACCATGTAGATATTGTAGAAAAATTGCTAACTTCGTTTCACATTTGCCATAACTTTTTATGGATTTGATACTACAATAGAAATGCGAATTCTTTAGTGAATCATTGTTACTCGTGTGGGTTGTGTTACTCGTGTGCGTTGTGTTACTCGTGTGGGTTGTGTTACTCGTGTGCGTTGTGTTACTTGTGTGCGTTGTGTTACTCGTGTGCGTTGTGTTACTCGTGTGCGTTGTGTTACTCGTGTGCGTTGTGTTACTCGTGTGCGTTGTGTTACTCGTGTGCGTTGTGTTACTCGTGTGCGTTGTGTTACTCGTGTGCGTTGTTACTCGTATGAGTTATGTTATTCATGCTACTCACGCACCTCTAGTTCATAATCATTCATTATAAAAAAAAGAGAATGGGAAAGCTTCATTGAGTGCTTAACGGCAGAAGAAACTAGACGAACATACGCACAGCCAGCATTACTCTATATCAGTACGTGCTTGTTACAATTAATAAAATGCTCTCAATAAGAACATACTCTGTTGATTGAATAAATAATTTTAATTTAGTTTTCTCTTTGATACGAGCCGTGCTTAATTAAATACGACATACAGCATCAAAGAACATTCCACATGCATTTTTCTTACATCATATAGTTGCAGACCGGGGGTTTGAAATGATCCTTGTTGTCCACAAGCCACTTAGAATTATTGTTCACCATCGCCAAGGCTTGTGTTGTTGGTTTTGTTGGGCTTTCCTTCGACATTACGGGCGTGTTCTAACTCAATTACGCTGTGACTGGCCTTGAAAATTACAATTAAATTTTGTTAGTAATTCGTGAAGAAATCTGTTTTACGTTTTAAAATTATACGTATGGCTGAAATTAGTAGTGTTCTAATGCATAGTTATCGTAATTATGGGATCTACATAGTTTTATATGTAATATATTAGGAAATAATATCAAGTTTGACAATTTAATGTGACAGTTATCCTGGCGTAGTGTTCACAAATATTACTAGTGGAATATTCCGTGTACTGGCTTGTACATATATACTATTATCGCACGCTCACAAATCTGCACATTTGTCCTAGAGTTTGAGTGCTAATTTCTTGGGCCTATTGGAACTAAATTATAGAAATAAACCTTAGTAGAAAATGAAGTGAACTTCACCAGTGAGTAACGAACTTACAACTGCGTACTTTCGTGCTACTTTTGACCAGTTACATGAGTGTAAAAAAAGATCTAGAGCCGGTCTGACGGGTTTCTGGTCAGTGAATAGGAGAAAGAATCCATAAGAACCGATCTCAATAGCGGAGTTGTTATTTCTATGAGTTTGATTTGTGGTAAGACACAAACTTTGAATTTGAAGAAATGGAATTTTATAGCGAGATTTTTTTCTCAATTTCCCCTACGCGCGGGGAAACGAATTTCATTCAATGTTTTGTTAAACTTTGCTTGGAACAGTTTCAACAATAAATGATACTAAAAGTATATATATGGCTTTAATGAATTATACATAAATATCATCGATAAAAATTACGATTATAACACACTGATTCGAAAAATTAACCGCTATTAATGGCATTGTGAAAAATATACGTTCGGGGGGAAAATATAGGTAATATACATAACTGGAGCAAGGTGTAGGGCTACACTGTTTATTCATGCATTTATTTATTGTTCACTCATGTTACTCAAATTTTTTTTTTACTTTTGCAGTTCGTTATCTTAGAAGGAGTTATTTTGTTCCTAATTCTCGTTTATATTCTGTAAGACAGCATTGTTCGAATGAACCGGGTACATTGTCATCAATGACTATATATTAAAACAAATAATTCCATTGATAACGGTTTAATTTATGCTGTCAAGTTTTCAAGTGCCTTTATATCCATAAGTTAAACTGTCTCTCAACGACTTACTCTGTGCCTATTCTCTTAATATACAGGGTGCGGCAACATAACTGTCTTTTTTCATAGCTTGTTGCTTTAAAACAAAGAAAATTAGTTGCCGCATCTTGTAGAATGCAGGAAATACGTAATTTTATTTCTCGCAAATTTTACAAGCACGATTATCGACGCATACGTATTTTAGTTTGTATAGCCTTAGCAGAAAATAAGCCAGAAACAATCCTTATTTATGTTAAGAATTTTCTTCAGCATCAAGCTTGCTCTCTCAAAAATAACCTAATCTATGTAATTAAAAGTACCATAGGTGTCTCAGAATTTGACTCTGCATTTGTACTGTAAGTTACCATCAATCCGTTTGTTTAGATTGATTGAAATATGCGTTATATTTCATACATAATGATAAATGATTTCATGGAATTTAATTTTGAAAACGTACATGTGGCTATTCTGTCACAAAAGCCCGAACATTTGATGAGACTACGTCCACGATCAAATTATGTATTTAACAACAAGAAAAACTCCTTTATTCTAGAAAAGTTACAAACCTTATAAACTTTCATAGGTTAATGGTTCTTAGAATTATCTTACAATTAAATTTGGTGGTGAAACTGATGCCATAATGATGATTATGTGCTATTATACCTACGAAAACAACAAACACATTAAACGTAAACTAGAAATGTTGAGATCGAATGTCTTGATATGGAACTATACTTTGCTGTCAATGCATGAATATCCCAATTGCATAAAAATAACAGTTACAACATTATAGACTTGAAATATATTGTTTTGACCGCCGATTAATGGATTAGACGCCTGGAGTTGATGGTAAATTTTGAAAAATATAGAAAATACTTCAGTAAATCTGAATAAATTGCTGTCATAACATAGATGTATATTTTCAGAAATAAAGATCACAATAATTAAATAAAATTACATCCAAGTCTATACATTTTGCTAGAGCTGCATTTTAATTTATTTAAGTTTCTCGATGAAACAGACGTTTATTTCCGGAGTGCTGTACGCTAATTGCCAATCCGATTGTCGTCGCCTTGCAGGTGTCATGTCTCTGAGCCACCTTACTTTGCGTGTGATACTTTTAGGCCGTTACAAAGGCTCCAGCCAGGCGCTGGCCCTCAAATCTAAGTGTGTGTATATTTCAAACATAATTTAGGCCGTAACAAGGGTCCCGATTTTCGTCACCTTTTAATTTTATTTCAAGGTAGTACCAACTATCCGTCAAATGTTCTAAAGCAGTTAAGTAGTAGATGCTTTACATGGAACTTTATGTATACTACCATACTGTGAAGCAGTCTATTGTCTTAATATTAGTTCATATGAAATCCTATAGAGGCTAGATGAGTAGCTAGTGCTAAGTCAGTAAGTTCAAAATTTGGTTATGTGTGTATTTTTTTCCTACAATGTTCTGATGACTTAATAATGACAGGATTAGTATGACAGTAGCAATCCTTAGTTACACAAATTTTTTAGAAACTATAAAGATAGAGACCTTGAGCCCATTTACTCTGCTAATTTGACCCATTGGCTATTCAATCCTTATTGTGCTGTGAATATGTTGTGTGCATTACCTTTGTCTAATTTTTTGAGCATATAAAAATTTTATTGGGTGGTCTTGATTTTTCATGTTGGTGCAAAGATCTTGATTTCATTTTTTGGTGGAAAAGTGCTTTCAACAATCATGATTAAAATTAATCCTACAGAATAATATTTTCATAAAGTTCATTCTAATATCAGTAATAGTATATGATTGACAAATCTGGATATTTGACATTGAAGAAGAAATGAATGCATGGAAAATGTAATAGAACCTTCATTTTATGATTGTTTGAGGTTTTAAGTATTCTTGTTAAAGTATATATATCTATGTACAGATATTTTGGGTTGTCTATTACTTTAACACTATCAATTATGTCAAAGTGAATGTTAACAGAATAATGAAGGACCAATAATGTCATTGAGTTCATTTTTCAGTTTTTGTTCTCAAGGGATATCAGAATGAAAAATTTCAGATTAATTGTATTATGGAAACAGACTCAAACATTTGTTCTGGGTGTGAATTAGATTACTTTAAAACAATTGCCAAATTTTATGGTGATAATACGGGTGCAGTAAGCTTCTTGCGTGCTCATGGTGTTTTGCCTTCATTCGTAAAGTGCTTCAGGTGTGACAGCCCTTGTCATTTTGCTGAGAAGCGACGCATGTGGCGCTGCCACCAAACTTATTACATCCCAAAGAAAATTAAAAAGTTAAAGTGGTGTGGATTCAGTGTGAGTGACTACAAAGGTACTTTTCTACAGTCAACCCATGTGGAAGTTTGGAAAGTCTTACTTTTCATCCATCACTGGTTAAGCGACCACTGGAGCTGTGCAGCAGTATTTGACTGCCTGCAGTTCAACAGCACCACTGCATGTGCCTGGAGTGCTCATTGTTCTGAAGTTGCCCAGTCTTGGGTTGAGAATCTGCCTCCACTTGGTGGACCTGGTGTTGTAGTTGAAGCAGATGCAATAAAGTTTAAAAAACTCAAAGTAGACAAGAGTGATCAAACCACAGAAATTTGGTTATTTGGAGCTCTTGAACGAGTTTCCAAGAAAAAAATAGTTGTACCCTTGTTTGACCCAGTGCTTGTAGAAGGATCATTACTTCCAATAATCTTTGTTCACATTCTTCCTGGTTCAGTTGTGTATACCAAGTCTCGTAAAGAATACACCTCCTTGTGTGACCATGACTATGAACATATCATAGCTCAGGATCCTGAACATTTAGAACTGATGAAAGAACTTTGGGTGAATGTCAAGAGCTCCATTAATAAGCCTGGTATGAAACTTGCAAATTTGAAACATTACATCGCTCGCTTCTTATTCACCACAAACCCAGCCTTTGAGAAGAAACGTCTTCATCAGTTTCTCGTGGAAGCTGCACGCACCTTCCCACACCCTGCCCTCAGCCAGAGTTGTACCCAGCCACTGGTAGTAAAGAAGTAATCTATCTAGAAAAAATCCTCATTTTTTGCTTCACAGCTCTATTTTATTCAGGTAAGATTACCACTAGACATCACCTTTTGGATGATCATATTGCATTTCTTTCATTTTGTTATAACTACTCAGTTTAAAGGTAAAAAATTCTGATTCATTCCAATATTGAAACCTCTAGTTCCTCAATTTCCTAACTGGCTTATGTCTTTGTTGCTTCTATTGCTTTGGTTTACCAACAAATATATCTTGACCAATCAGTGTGCATAAGTTTAAGGACATGAGAACTTGTTTGCCTGCTTGTTGTTTTAATGCATTCATTTGGGGCTTTTCAAGACAAGAACTGCCGGTTAATTTTTCTTTATTAAATTTCCATTCAGATGATGGAGTTCAGAATTTTAACTTCAAATGATCAAAAACGAAAAAACTTCATAGCATGGCTGAAGACATCACCTGGAAGACATTTAACCCTTAGTGGTCGAATGTACCTAACCATGTCCATAAAATTTAAAAAGCTTACATAGCAAATATATTAGAAGAAATCATTCTACTGCTAGTTAGGTCTAATGTGCCCCATGTTAAAGTTGTCGTACAGAACATGTTTAGTTCAGCCCCGTTTGGTTATGCATCAGTTATGTGCGACATGTTCAAGTGAGAGTCGCTATTGTTAAATAAATATTGCTGAACTGAACGTAATTAAGGAAGTAGTGGGTTAAACTTCTTGTGTTATTATGTGAGGGTTAGAATTGTTTTTTAAGCTTTGCTACGTGAACCCCTCTGCAGCGCTTGCTTCTAAGATGTTACTGTAATTTTTCTGCTGTAGGAGTCCATCTGAAAGATAACTAACTGCTTTTTCATGACCATTTATAACAATTTTTATTACTCTTTCATGACCATTCATAACATAATTTTTATTACTCTTTCATGGCCCGTTTTCGGATCTCGTAAACATGATGCCAAGCAATCATGTTGTCCAGCTTCAAGAAAGACTTGTTGACACGCTTTCACTTGGTTCTGATGACATACAATTAAAGTTTGTCGATTTCTTCACGTGCTTTGACATTGAATATCGAAGTTGGGTATAATTTAGAACACGGGTGCGGTGTACGTAAGCAAGCAACACAAGATGAGTAGAAGAGAATAGAATAAGGCAATAGGAATAAGCCGTTTGGTTCATTCTTAGGCTGCGACCAAAGTCCCATGCCGTCGAAAGTAAAGGCATCAATCACGCACGGACGCCCAATCACGTAAGCCAATCCAATCACATACACGCACTTCACTCACGCACAGGCATTTCAGTCCCGCACATGTACTACAATCATACACTGGGCTCGGGAGTTAGGGATATTCTGAGATTTTTCATTGTGGGTTATTTTGCTTTGAAGTTATTACCGCTAGTTAGGATGCCACACCTCGTATGGGCGTGTTCAAGTATTGGGAAGTGTATGCTCTGTGTCGTGGATTCTTGGTTTTTCGTAAGTTTTAAATGCGTTAATTGTAGGATTTTGAATATTTGATGCAAGCTTCATTATACTGGTAGCCAAAGATGTTGCTCAATACGAAATTTGTGACTAAAATAGCATTTAAAAGTTCTATGTGCTGATTCAGTTTAATAGGTGCGACAGAAAAAGTATTTAGAATATTTCATTTATTTTTAACATAAGCCTGGTTTGAACATCACCATTTCAACACGTATGGAGAGGGAAATGTATCTATTCTGGACCTATTCATGTCTTTGGACGACGGATTTTAAGTGTGACTTCACTCAGTTTTGTTCCTTTTACAGCGCTAGCAAGAAAATGTCCAGATAGACATGACTCAGTATGGCTAGTGAGCTGAAACCGTGTTCTGGCTGCGAGTTTGATTATTTCCTGACCATCGCTCAATTTCACGAGGATAACTGCGGCAGTTTAGACCTGTTGCGCACGCACGGCGCTTTACCTTTGTCTGTTACCTGCCCTAATTGCCTGCATAGCTGCAAATTTTGTACTGACCAACGGACGTGGTGCTGCACTCGGTCTGTCACTACAGGGGCCCCTAAATGCAGGAAGCTGTGCAGCTACAGCGTCAGTGACTACAGTGGAACTCTTTTACAAAACTCGGATGTCGATCCTTGGAAGCTCGTGCTCTTTTTGAACCATTTCCTCAGCAAAAATTGGGATTTCAAGACCATCCACGCTTGTTTGGATTGGTCTTACAGAACTTGGAATGATTGGCGCTCATTTTGCAGTACCGTGGCCCGCAAGTGGTTTGAAAACCAAGATCCAATTGGTGGGCCCGGCGTCAAGGTCGAGATCGATGCAATCTTCTTCAATAAACTCGAGTGTCAAGAAAGTATAAATTCTTCTAAAATTTGGCTTTTTGGGGGCATTGAGAGGAAAGCCAGAAAAAAGTTCATCGTTCCACTCTTTAGTAAAGTTTACAATACTGAATCGATTTTTCCTCTGATATTCAAGCATATTAAACCCGGCTCGGTTATATACAGCGACTCGGGTTGTACTTACGAAACTCTCAAAAATTACGGCTACGAACACTACGTCACGAAACAGTTCGTAGACCGTCGGAATCCTGAGATAAACACTCAAATAATTCACCGCCTTTGGCGTGACGTCAAAGAATCTATGAAAAAGTGTGACATGAAACCTGGTCATCTAGAAGACCATTTATTTCGATACCTTTTCACGAGTTATCCTGAATCCGGGAACATCTTGCATCGCTTCCTCGTTGAGGTTGCCCGACTTCATCCACACGAAACAAATAATAACCAGAGTCCATTGGTCCTCCCTTGTATCAAAAAAGAAGTGTCATCTGAGTCAGGTGAATACAGGAGCGGGGAAAATTTCTTATTCAGCTGCTCAGGTACGCCTGTGATGCATGCTTGCACAGGTTTGCATGAATATCTGAAGAGAAGTCCCTAGGACATGGAAATGTGCGGGCAATTGGTCGTTCTGTGTTTGGCATCAAGTAAGAATGCTCGTGTAGTTCTCTATAAACTAAAAGTTTTCGTCAATGCTTATTTCACGATAGTACGGTTGAAGTCAAAATTGGCTTTCTTTGCGTTTCCACCAGATTCTTAATCTATGCAAATTTTTTCTATGTTGCATTATATGTATGTTGAGCACTTTGTAGCTCTGCTATTTGTGGTTTATATTGCTCTCATTAGCAGTGTTGAGCTCTGTTCATTGCTTAATAGTGGAAAACATAACTACCAATGGACAATATTCTAAGTTCACTGTTATTTATGGCTGTATCGAAAGTGAAACCTCGGGAAAAAATTACGTATACTGAAAATTTATCCTTGACTGAACTTAAAATGAAACTTCACGTGGGTTTAGTGATACCGCGGTTAATAACAATCATTCCCCTTTTTTGCTAGTTTCGCTGCGTAGTGTATCATGTTATGTCATACTGAAATATTGATGCAGCTGTTGAGTTTGTTTCCATACACTTGTGTGAGAGCTGCAGGACCAGCGTTAGATGTCCTATCACAAAGTTGTATGTAGTTAAATTACTGTGGAATAATCGAAATTTACTGATTGCAACGTTAGCAGAACTAGTGGTGCGAGTGTAGTCCGTAAGAATTATCAAGACCTTGTATTCTTTTTTCCCTCATTTCCTTGCATAAGCGAAGTACACAACCACCTACATACGTGAGAGCATTTGCTCTAGTTTTTTCTCGTTTTTTGTTTCTCGGAGTGAAATAATATCAAGCTTCTGCGACCGCTTCAACGAGGATGTTCCTGATTATTCAGCATGTACGAATGTATTTATGTAATAATTTCCACGTTTGTAGGAGTTGCTAGGTATCACGGTTTGCAGAGTTACTCATCTCTCTTGTTAGCATAACACAGGCTTTATCCGTGTTAGCTGCGCATCATTTTGCTTTAGAGTCCACCAAGTAGCGTGTCACCAAAGAAGGTAAAATACAACTGGGAGCACGCCGACAGCTCCCTTTCGTATTCCATCCCTCGGTTGGATCAAAGGAAATCTTTTCTTGGGCAGTTTCTCACGCGTGAACTCGTAAGTAAAGAAGAAAGCCCGTGTCAAGTTAAACAAGCAATTCACTTGAGCAGAGAACTCACAAGAATGGAAGCTGGAGATGCCATGCTTGGAGATGCCGTGATCCAGGACGCCCTCACCTCGAACACAGATCTGCGTCAGTACTCGCACAGGCTGGAGGACAAGCTGAAGGAGGTTAGGGGACTCTTATTATGGTCTTGAATTCATGGTGACTCGAATGAAAGATGAGTGTGCAACTTTCTGTAGTTGGCAGTGGGTGGTGTTGTGTGCCGCCATGTGGCAGTGGGTGGTGTTGTGTGCCGCCATGTGGCAGTGGGAGGTGTTGTGTGCCGCCATGTGGCAGTGGGAGGTGTTGTGTGCCGCCATGTGGCAGTGGGAGGTGTTGTTAGTGGGAGGTGTTGTGTGTCAGTGGGAAGTGTTGTGTGTCAGTGGGAAGTGTTGTGTGTCAGTGGGAAGTGTTGTGTGTCAGTGGGAAGTGTTGTGTGTCAGTGGGAAGTGTTGTGTGTCAGTGGGAAGTGTTGTGTGTCAGTGGGAAGTGTTGTGTGTCAGTGGGAGGTGTTCAAGTATATGCCACTTGTAATTTTCTGCGTCTCTCATTCGAATGATTGACACGTCTCATTTTGAGCCTAAGCGAAGTTCATGTATTCTTTGCTGGCGTTCTTCCCCGCTAAATTACTTGTCTTACAAATTTTTATTCTGACTGTTATCATCTAACATTGTGCTGTGTGTTATTGTTTCATTTTGCGGTAAAGATTCCATGTTTTTCTGATTTTGTAATTGTTGGAAGGATTTCTTTTTTTCTGCGAGACTGCCAATGATAATCTACAGCTTGTTCATTTTTAACACACAGTTGGAGCAGCAAAGTATTACGGACTTGATCAAGAAAGCTGACCACATAGCCTCTCTTCATGGACACATAACGACTTGCGATGACATCCTTCTGGTAAGTTGCAATGTGTCACCGATCCCGTAAGAATTATTTATAATTTCTTTGAATTAATTTCAAAAATATAGTTCGTTTGCTTGGAATTAAACTTTTTGTTGGTAGTATTGGATCAGTTTTGAATAAGAGGATGATACTGGTTGTACAACTTGCATCAGTATGTGTGGTGTTAATTTTATGAATCCAATAAGAGAAAGTAAACAATGATGTCAAGCTTAATTACTCATACTCAAACAAGAAATTTAATTATTATTGTATACACATGTACCATAATTTTCTCGTGATGCCATCCGTAACTTATTGTAAGAAATAATATTTCATTGACCTCCCCTATTCTCAGTTATTGCTGTATGTTCACTGATGTATTATCTCGGCTCTCCGTCTGGCTCATCGTTACCTTCATGTTCTTGAAGATCTTAAACGTTAGGTTATTTATTAATTCTGGAATTATCAAGTGACGATTGTATTTTATATCTTCGGCAGTTTCAACTAATTTCTAATTCTCTGTGGATCATCAAATTTGTAAAATACTACAAGAAGTGCAAAAAAGAAATTATATTTTATTTATAGTTAAATCATTTGTGCAGGAAATGCAGGGAGCGTTGGAAGGATACTTGTCGCACTTGTCATCCATCAGCCAGGAGCTGCAGAGTTTGCAGGAGCAGAGCACGTCTCTGCACCAGCAGCTGCACAACACCACTGCCGCCAAGCAGCACGTCACTGCTGCCCTGGACTCGCTCACGCTGCCCAGCTTCGTCATACAGTCAGTTGCCATTTCTTTTCTGACCTCGTGTAGTTTTTTACTTCTCTTTGTCAAAATATGCAGGTGTTCTCTGCTGACCAAGGACTTAAATTCCTGAGAATTGCTTACTCTTTACTAGAAAGTTAGTGTGCTTGTTTTCTTTCAGTGATGGTTGTTGTTTAATCTAGGAATAGGTCATGTTTTTATTTTTTCTTTCGTGAGCAATAGACTATTGTGATACAGACCTTAATCATCTTGAATTCTTACTTAACGTTTCGAAAGAAGTATCCTTTTTTAAGAGCCCTAACTTTAAGCTAGGGAACTATTTTCCAAAAGGTAAGGTGGACTAGTAGCCAGATTAATCTTACTTTTTTCTTACTTCTTCTATTATTTACTTGTTCCATGTATGGTATGCTTCCTATCTTACTTTATATAAGAATGTAACGTTATTTTACTACTACCAGCACTGTACCGTAATGGCTTACTGGTGAAGAGGACATGCATGCCCACTTATGTTTCCAGGTTTGAAGTTGCATTTAAGAAACCAGATACTTGGCTCTCTGCCATAAGCTTCAGAATTAATAACCATTATATTTTCTAAGTATTTCTTATATTCACTCATTAAAGCTTACTGTTCTTAATTAATCAATGCCACTAAACAGCTCTGTATCTGCAACTGGTGTTTAATCAGTGCATCTACATCTGAAATGGTTCAAATAAAATGCATTTTCAAGGGTTATCGTCATACATTTTTCAGAGTGCTTCTCCGTACTCGATTGATTAGCGGCTGGTATTTGAACTGCACGAGTATTTAGAGCATTTCAATTTTTCCCGTTTGTGAAGCTGAGAACCAGGAAGACTATTTCCTTAAACTTCTACTTCCTCCTTACTTTGAACGCCTCTACCTCAAGTCACAACACAAAGGACGGGAACAATCACTGGGTGCATCATCACTAATCTTAAGATGTTAATATAAGTAATTGAAAACCATGTGTATGTACAGTATACTTGATTAGAAATGAAGTTTCTTGAGGGTTTTGAGTTGAGGTTTAACTTGTAGTTACCGTCAAATTTTTTCTGTTCGCATCACTCATTTTGCAATTTCTCTCAAGTGGGAGACTTGAAGTTGCATTTGAATCGTGTCGTTTCTCGTTCAGTTATTGTTGCTATCTAAATGTTACTCTCATTCGAACTAACTTATCATCCAACTTGTTAAGTTACTGCCTTCCATTCTGTCCAAATGTTACTGAACTACATTGTAAGTTAGTCTTCCATTCTATTCAATTGATACTGAACTACATTGTAAATAACTGTCTTGCAGTCACATCTTCAACACCCCAGTAACGGAACCTGCTTTCATGGAGCAGCTCATTATTTTGGATGAGAAAAGCAAGTTTCTCAAGGAACAGAGATTCAAAGGTGGGCCCCATTTTATTGGTTGACTTTCAAAAGCATTGACCAACTAATAAAAAACACGTTTTAGTGCAGTCTAGTGTACTTGCTAAAAATTTGACGAGATGAAATTTGCGTATTGACACGATTTTTATCACTTGTTAGCTTTCAAGAACTTTCTTGTGTTCAGAGAAATGGCAATCCCTGTTCACACAGCCTTTAAAGCATTGTATTTCAATCAGATATTTTCACTATTTTGAGGTCAGAGAACCTTGTATTTAACTTTTGGTGCAGGACATTCCTATTCCTAGAACATTTCAGTATTTAACTCCTACATTTTTTCTGTCCATCTAAGAACAGCTTGATTTCAGAAACTTTTATAATGTACTCGTAGAATTATCTCCCTTTGGAAAACCCAGCACTTGGCTTTTCGTGTAGGACATTCCTATTTCTAGAAACTCTTATAGAATAGAATAAGGTAATAGAAACGAGCCGTTTGGCCCATTCTTGGGTTGCTACCCAAGTCCCATGCCCACTTCAGTACCTAACTCCTGCATTTTTCCTGTCAATGCTACATAGAACAGCTTCATTTCAGGAACTATTGTTACATACTCGTTATTGTTGTTGTCGTTTCCTAGCTCCTGTCAACTCAGGCAGCCAGCATCTTACATACTCGTAGAATTATCTGGAGAACTCTACACTTAGTCCCTTATGAAGCGCTCGTTTCAAGTGTACGCTTGGGTTTGCACAGACGCTTCGTCAGTTGCTGACGTAGATGACCTGGTGTCGAAACTGAGTGTGCGGGCAGTGAGCAAGATCAGGGAGTATCTCCTTCAGAAAATCTATCAGTTCCGCAAGCCCCTCTCTAACTACCACATTCCTCAGAACGCCATGATCAAGCACAAGTGAGTCCTGTCTGTTCAGTTCTTTTAAATCCTGCGGATTTATTTTAGAAATTTAGATTTCAATTTCGTGCATCCCGTGAGGCTTTCTTCTTAATTATTAGCTCAACACCAATACCTAGAATAGATATTCTAAAATGCTCGTCACTCATTTTTTTTTAAATTTGAGTCCACCGAACCTTTCTTCCATTTTTGTTATACAATTTTCTGACCTTGGGAATATGGTATTTTTTCACTACACTTCGAACGTTTGTTTTCTGATAAAATACAGTAATTGAATTATTCGTTCTATTTTTTGTCGGTATTGAGCGAAAGATATTTCTGGTAGGCGATCGATGAACCGTGTAAGAGCCCTTCATTGCTATAATTTACTGCATTGCAGGTTTTTTTTCGAGTTCCTCCTACAACACGCACGCACCATCGCCGGGGAAGTGCATGACGAGTACGTGGACACCATGAGCAAAGTGTACTTCTCCTACTTCCAGGCTTATACCAAGCAGCTCTACAAATTTCAGGTGACAGAAGTGCTGTGCTGTCCAACCTGTCTCCATGTTGTCTAAGGTGTTTTGTTCGTGGTGGTACAACGTATCTCCTTGATGTATGATGAGGCGTTTTGCTGGTGTTATTTAGTTTTTAGTTTTCAGTTATGGAGATCTGAATTTTTCTGTTACGATGTTTTTCGATTCAAAAATTTTAGTTACATCGTTTATGTGGTGCTGGGGCAAACTTGGCTCTTATTCGTAGTTTAACACGTTGACTCCGAAGTGGTACGTATGTGTACCACTTAGGTTAGGTTCTGTAATTTTTTTCAGATCCTTCTAGTGACTATGCGTACAAAGTGAAGTTTTACACCAATCAGGCAATCGGAGTCAACGTGTTAAATGTTCACGTTTGAGGACCCTATTTCATTACAGTCAACATTTTCTGTTTTGTTCCTATAGCCTTCTTAAATCTCTGAGTGAAAGACAAATTTTATGGGGTTAGTTCTTCGTTCATTTACTGTTTCAAACTTGGCAGCCAAATTTGATGCCCAAGGACCTGTTTGCAAATTATTTTCTTCGCATGATTCCTAAATTTATTAAGGAAAAGTGTGCGTGCAAATAGCTAGATCATAAGCAATTTTCTTGCCCAGCTGCGCAAGTATCTTACAGCTGGGATAGTACAGTCGGGTGTGCATGTTCATGGAATAATCAGCTTCAATTCCAATGTGACGAATAGAACTTGAAATTTCGTGAAAAACATGAATCTCCTAACTCGCTTTCTGTGCTACTCAGAGATTGGATTATGGATGACTGTAGTGGCAATAAGCTTTCCTGCTAGAATCCAAATATCTGTAAGAAACAATTTGTGATTTGTGGCAGTACGAGGAGCAAGTGACCCGGGAAGATCTACTGGCGGCCGACGACTTCAGATCAGGTGCTGCAGGGGGCGGAGCTGGGGCGACTGCAGCCGGCTTCTTTGGAGGGCGCAGTGCCCCACGGTCGCGCCTCAACTCCGTCTTTGCTCTGGCCAACAGGGACGTCGTGTTGTCGCCAGAGGGTCTTACTGAGGACATCATTGTGCCTCACGTGGCTGAGAGGGAGGGCAAAAAGGTTAGTTTCATGGTCAATTTTGTACTAGATACAAGAATGCGGTTTATATTTTTTTAATGCGAGGCGATGCTCGGTATTTTAGCTCTTAAGTAACATTTTGCTTTTCAATGCCTTGTTGGGTCAGAATGAATGGTAAAAAAGCTTACGTTTGAATAAGTGAGCATGAAGTAACGTTTGTTCTGCACTATTTTGGCAGACAGTTGTAGTGATAGTAGAGGTATTATGTTCGATCGAATAATTTAATGCTTGTGACTGTGAGATGGTAACCATGGTGGCTTTGTCAGGCCACTTTTGCTCGATGCAAGTATTAAGCAAACTTCATACAGGGTTGCCACACATCCTCGAAAATCTCGAAATGAACCTTAACCCTTTCGGTCCCGACGGCATCTCTGGTAGCCGCAGTCATTTTTCGCCTATTAAGATGCAGAGCAACACGT
>VCRD01002558.1:0-36987 GCA_006783055.1 Trinorchestia longiramus | reverse complement strand
GCTTATGTCATTAGCACACTTATTGTGAATGTGTATTGTGAGACACTTGCTGTTGATTCACTTTACTTGTCCGTATTTTTCAATGTGAATGGGTTTGACCCTACCCTAATATACTCCTACCACTTATTTCTGGATGTTAAACAAAAAAATCTTATAACTAGTCACACTGCTAACAGATTTCTATCTATGTAAACAAATTTCTCGTGCTTATTATCCATACTTAAAAAAGGAATTCACAGTACCATATGAGGTAAATGCATGACTCACACGGTCTTGCTGAGCTTCTTACATAGTTGTGGCGTATGATGCAGTATTACTATATTCAGTGAGTCGAAATAATCTAGATAGAACTTCATATGTATTATGCTGCAAGCAGTGGTAAAATATAAGCTATTTATCTTTGGTTGTTATTGAAATCAAATAAAAAACATTAAAAACAGTATAAGACATACAAGAGTTAATGCCATGAATTCAGATAAAAACAACCCTGTTCGTTTCTATTCTTATTCTGAATTCTATCATCTTTCGTTATTGGGGTTCCCTGTGGAGTTGCTTAGGAAATATTTGTTTATATATGTATATCTAATAACTACTTATCCACCCTACCTGCCTAATGATTCGGTTTTAAAACTAGGGTTAGACAGCCTCTTTCACATTGCAGTGTAATGTCATAGTCTATTGTTAACGAATGTTTAATTTTTCAGTTTGGTTTCGAGGTCCTGTTCCGCAGCCAGCAGTTTGCACTGCTGGACAACTGCTGTCGAGAGTACACATTCCTATCACAATTCTTCCTGGTCACCGACGCTGACGCGCTCAAGCTTTTCAAGGCAGTCCTTGCTACTGCCATACAACTCGTCCAGAAGGAGGTGATACTGACTGTAACGTCTGGTCTGTTACCGGTGTAGTGTTGGATGATTAAAGTAGTTAATACAGGGTGTCTCAAAAAAATGTACTCACCCTTTAACCGTTGCTAACATGCTGTCTTCTTTGTGTTGCAGGTGTGAGGTTCGAACCTTTGCGAACATGATTAAATGTGATTAAAGAATCATGTTCGCAAAGGTTCGAACCTCACACCTGCAACACAAAGAAGACAGCATGTTAGCAACGGTTAAAGGGTGAGTACATTTTTTGAGACTCCCTGTATTTATCTCAACACTTGCTCCCATTGAAGGAAGGGTGGGGAGCTAAATTTACTAACTTTCTTCTTGTGAGTGACAGGTCGCGAGTAGTCATATATGGTACTAATTATTCAATTATTTACTGGTTTATAACAACCAGTTAGTTGTCTTCCTTCTGTCATTTATGCGGTCAAAGCGAAGATGTTCCTTAGTGTGTTACGAACTTGATATTGAGTATCAAAAGATTCTTGAAGCGTTTGTTGTAAGCAGGAGTTATTTTCGTACATGATCTTTTTCGTAACATGTTATTAACAGTACGTTGCATCATAACGATCTTCAGTAGTCATATGAGCAACTATTTTTGCATGAACCTGTAGTTGAATTAGCGTTTGAATGGCATGAACTTTAGGCTGCCCTTTTCGTCCCCTTCGTCGCTCCCCTGCCTTGTAGCACTGCAGATTTCTCTCGTGTTGACTGCTGCGATGCACTTGCAGGTGTACAGCCTAGTGATGGGGAGCTTCGACAGCGTTGGGTTGTGCGTGTGCTTGCACCTCTGCCACCAGTACAAGCTGCTCTGCCATAAACGTGCTGTGCCTGCACTGGATGCTCACTGGGATGCGCTTACTGGCGCGCTTTATCAAAGGTCTACCCTTCATTCGTTTAAATATTTTAGTGAATTCGCGTCAGGAGAATTGGTCACAAAATCTATTCTGGGTAATGAGTAAGGGTACGAAATAGAGAAAAGCAAATATGGTTCTGGCTGTGTGTGCGGTTTTGTGAAACTGAGCTAACAGTCCATTTGTAATGTAATAAAAAGGTTTTCTGAAAGTAAACGATTATATTGGTGCTATGTTGTAAGGTAAAGAACATTCCAAGTTCCCATTTTCATTGCTGCGTTTTTCACTCCTAACTTATTGTTTAAGTATTAGTTCGCCTGATATTTTCATTCGTTTGTGAAAAGAAACTTTTTTGTGATGTCTTTTGCCATGAGCCAATTGTTCGTTTATTCCACATTTCGCACCTTTTCCTTGTCTTTGCCATTCTCGAGGTCTTGGTTCATATAAGTGCTTGGCATGAGTTTATTTTCAAAATAGCTTGGCATATGCGAGTTTGGAAACTGTTGTACTAATAGTTATGTGATAGTTTATTTCTAATTTGATTGTATTTTATCATTTCAGAAATTGCTATAATAAAATACATTTAAATCGTATATAGGTCAGGCCACAAAGAAGGAAACTAATACTATACGCATTAGCGTTTGAATAAAACAGCGTTAAATTTAGAACTTACTCCTGCAGAATTTTTCATTATTAAATTTTCAGTGTGAGTAAAGCGAGTTTACGCAAATATTAGACTTGAAATGATTAGTTCTATTTGAAAAATGTGACATATATTGGATATAAAACTTCGCTGCTGGTAGTGATAGTAGGCTTCTGGCATGTGTTTTGCAATACTGTTTGATTTTGCATTATTTCGTGAATTCTAAGCGAAATTGTAAACGTAATCTCACTGAAAACTATCTGACCAGCCTCAGAACAATTAAAATTTACATATGACACATTCGTATTGTTGCTGCGTATGGATTTGAATCACGACATGAATATATTGTGTTTGATGAGTAAAAAATTAGTGCAGTAATTTTTGTTCATTTGTACGGTGTTTCTGCAGGTTTGAGTACGTCATCAGACTGAACATCCAGAGCGTACAAGATTGTGACGTAACAAAATTTACAAACATGGACGTCAGACCTCATTACGTGAGTGCTGAAGTATGGTCATTAGATTCTGGACAAAGCGTTTCAAAACTTCTTTACCAGTTGAGGTGTAAATATCTAATTATAATATCTACACAGTCTAGAGAAATTGAATTAAACTCGCCTAGTTTAATCGAGCAAGTGTCCAGAAATTCATCAATATTTATAGAAAATACTGTTTTTTCTGTTGTGTACTTATTTCAACACTTTTTTCAGCCAAAGTTGTTTTTTTGCCTTCAACTCTTTGCGGTAGTCGCATATATATATGCGTTAAAAAGTTATATCACTGATGAATCACTAGTATTCCACTTTGTTAATAAACATTCGTACAACCCGCACTCTTCAAGTAATTAGAAATTCAGCATTAGAATCCAGTATATGCTGAAGTTTAAGACTGGAGCTTTTCTCATTAGCTGATGCAATAACAAATTATGTATCATTTCACTATTTTTTATGCTTTATTTTCATCGATTTTTCATGCAAAAAGGGCTTAAAGTGACCTCAATAATAAAGTTTGGAGGGCTGATGTTTTTTATTCTAAGCTTTACACTAAAGCATCATGAAACATAATTTAAGCATTGTCAAGTCCTGCCCTTAGACCGTATTTTTAGCTTCCAAAATCCTTTCCAGTTGATGCAGCCAAAGACCCTAGTTTCCCCTCTACTTGTTCCCAGATGTGCCGGCGCATCTCTGAATTGTGCGGTGCGATTGCGTCTCTTGAGCGACGCTTCCCCATTGAAGGTACGGAAGCACTTGTAGCAGCACTGCACCGGGAACTTGAGTCCGTCTTGTTGAGGTTGTCTGCCTACCACTTCCCTAGGGACAGGATGCAGCAGCTCGTCTTCCTGATCAACAACTACGACATGGTGCTTGGTGTTCTTACTGTGAGTTGATTTTTCATCTTTGTGTTGTTTTTCACTAAGCTTCGTCAGTGTTTCTTAATTTCATGGTCACTAGTTTCGCTCTTGATAAAAGTACTGCGTTCTGAATTTGTCTGCAAGATAAAGTCAATAAGTTGTTGTATGTCTTTAGTGAATTTAGCTGTTAGTTCTTCCCTGCTATCATGCTAGCGGGACTAATTTGATTATCTTTGAGGCTAGTATTAATACAAGCGAACGTAGTGGTTAAACATAATAATGTGTAACTACACTAGAGGGTTTGAGATGTATCTTATTTTCATTACACCCCAACAGTTGAATAGTATCCGCCCATTTGATGGTCTTGACTTTGGAATTAGACCTAAAGCTCTGTGGATCGTGAATTTCACACTTACAATTTGATAAAAAGATTTCGAGTTTAGCTGAGCATCGGTGCTTATCAGTTGAAAATAATTCTGTTGTTAGAAATGAGTGGGTAAATACTATACATATTTGTGAATCTTCTGCATAGTTTCTTATTATTTTTGGTATAAATTTTCCCAATGATTGTATAAATAATAGTGTAGGATTAGTTAAATCAAATACCATTTGTATGTAGTACTTAACTAATTTTTGCTGGAGAGTCGTAAACGGTTGAAAATATTTGAAAAATCCTTGTCGAAATCGGTACGTCAAACCTACTTGAAAAATAACGAACTGTCTGCAAAATGCAGCTCCATGTTTAATGAATCCTTTAATCTCATCTCAATAGAACAAGGCATGAAAGAAACTTTACTTTGGGATACTGAGTCTGAGATACACTTTGTACATGGAACATTTGATGCCTTTCAACTACATGATTTTAATGTTGAGTAACCTAAATCTCTAGTATTAAGGAATACGCAACTGTTTTTCTAAAAACTGTACTTCCTTTTATTTTGAAACCCAAAAAAAAGTTCATGACTTCTTAGTAACGCTTCCAGAGTATAAGAGGTATGCGAAGGGGTTAGAATCTAACCCCTTCGCATACCTCTTATACTCTGGAAGCTTACTATGTGGATTTTACCTAGTAGATTTTCATAGTGGATTTTCAGTACTATGCTTTATCATTCAGCCTACATTTGTAGCCTACCCTACATGTTATAATCAAGTGAACATACGGCCCGCGGGCCGTATGTTTGACATGCCTGGGTTAGATGCTTTTTTGAGAGCATGCATCATGTTGAGCTTGTTTGCAGGAGAAAGCGCGATCGGATTGCAGCGAGGGGGAGAGATTACGTGAGATGCTGGCAGCCTGTACAGCTGAGTACATCCATGAGATCCTCACGCCTGACTTCGGGGCTCTACTGAACTACGCCCAGCAAGCGCAGCAGCTGCTCGACGCGGGCGACTCCCAGGGCTTGAAACAGACAGAAGGTATAGAGTGCTCCGTGTTGCTCTTCTTATTCATATTGACTTCTTTTTGAAACAGATACTTGCATTATTTTATCACGATAGTGTACGTTGATTTTTCTCAAACATGTTTTAGTGAAAGTAAGTGTTCAGCTATCGGTTTGTGCAATTTGTTCCGAATAATGGTTTGTTTTAGCTTCCTCTCTGTTATACGTTATGTGCTCAACACCAGTAACTTGGAAAAGCCTTTAGCAAAATAATACGAAGAAATACAATTTTTTATTACTTCATAGGAACTTATGATAGAGCACTTTGAACACTACTCATTTCCAGAAAGCTTTTAGATTATCTATTCATGTCAAAGTTCTTTTGGGACTTGGCGTTTCGTTTGAAGAATATTAGAAGCCTCTTACAGAGTCAATACAAGCGTTTGTGGTTATCTGTATCTCTAATTGCATTGCTAGCTTGCTTTAATTTTATCTTCCCTTCTAATTATCATTCAAAGGTAAGGTGGAGGTGTTGTAACAAATTCACGTTTCAAGCGTCCTTCCAGAAGGCTGTTCTTTATCGACGTTCTCTACTTTTGTAATTTTTTAGCTCTTTGAGGTACCCGTGGCGCCACTGTTCATTGACAATTGTCTCGTTGCAAAATTTACGTATGTAACGAAATCAATTAGTCACCTAAAAGAGCAAGTTTAGCTTGTCCAATTGATATGCTGATTCTCAGTTGCACTTTGTACATGATACATTTAAATGGTGGTGACTTTGAAGTACCTAGGTATTAGATTAGATTACCCATATTTTTTGTTTAGGTTCACAGTTAGTCTATTGCTGGAAAATCCGCTACTGCCTTATGACAAAACAAGACCATCTTTTATGTTGAAAAAAAATTTACTCTTCACAACTTCTTAGTTACACATTGGGAAAAAATGTCGTTATGTCTAGTGTAGTTATGCTCGTGAGTATGGGTTCGAATCCTTTGTAATAATTTATAAATTTATCACTGAGAGACAAAGTAAATAAGATACTAGAGATGGCCACGTATTTCATCTAGGTTACAACAGCCAGTGATTTTTTTTAACGATTTAATCTGTGAAGTAAGAGGTTTTTACGACAGGGTGTTCAATAATGATCGTTATAACTTTTTTGCAGACACTTGATAATTAAATCAAATTATACAAATCTAACTAAAATAAACGTGTTATTAAACTATTTATATTTTCGAATATCTATAATTTATTCAATATGCTTTCCATCAGCATCGATAACTTGCTGCAAACGTTCGGAGAATGCTTGACATGTCTCACGAATGATTGTTTGGGGGATTTGTGCCCATTCCTCCTCAGCTCCTCCCTAGTGGATTTACCAATATTGATGTTCGAGGGCGACCTTGCCCTGGCCTATTAGCTACCTTCCCAGTCTTTAAATCGCTTAAGTGTTCTCCAAACCAGCATTCTGTTCACATTTAGTTATTTGGTAATGTTCCTTGGTGACTATCCTGACTTGTGCAACTCTACAATTGCTATTCTACAATTTAGATTTTTAGCCATTATCTGGTAAAAGTTTAGATTACATTCAAACTTAAATAGAATAGTTGTAACGATAATTATTGAACACCCTGTATGTTGTTGTTATTGTTTTCCCAGTGGGTGATCGGGGGGAAACTCACGGGTGTGGGGGAGGCTCGGGTAGAGGGCGGACAGGAGGAGGGAAATAGGTTGAGAGTGAATGGATACTGGAGAGGAAGGTTGTATTTCCTGTGTTGCGTTTCTTATGGTTTACTATGTTGTCATCTGGGCAGGCACAGCCCTCAACGTGGCAAGAGCATTCAGCAACAATTGGCGCACGGCCGTGGAGCAACTCAACAATCAGGCAAGTGCTCCACGTGTGGCATACATACACACACGACTACTTACCAAAGGCTTAAGCTCGAATAGATACTCGCCTTACGATACATACAAAATTTCATCTTTGTAGATAAATCACAGGTCATCATGTGTCACAGCTTCTTTTCTCCTACCCTGTGAGAGTCGTTGCCTTCGATCCGAGGGCGAGTGTTCTGACATTTTGTGGTCATTCAGAAACAACAGCGCTATTGCGTATGATATATCTTTTAGGCTACACAAAAACAATGTTATCTTCAAGTGCAGACCTGAGATACGCGCAATGAAACCAGACTGGAATTTTGTGGGTCAACAGGAACAGTCCTTACTGAGTTCCTTCGAACTCAGTAAATGCAACAAGTGCTGGACATTTGCAGTCAGGCTTAGGCACTTATCTCTTCTAAAGGCAAGTCGTTCAAGACACTGCACCACAACTCGCACTTGGGAGTACTCAAACTATTCCAAAAGTCTGCACTCCATCCGTAGCGAGGATAGTCATCAACATCGACATGCGAGAATACAGTACTTTTCATAAGCAATGAGCAGCACAAAAAGCCTACATTTCATATCAAAAAACGTTATATTTTAATGCCAGACAAATTAAAAATATTTCACTCGGGCGCTATTCCCTCAAGAAGTCACAACATTAAAACACACCCACCTATCCCTCTCTCAGAGCAGTGATGAACTTCTGGTCGATCAACACCCTCCGTCTACGGATTTATAGCATAGCTGTAAAGACCTGACATAATTGCGCTTATGCTTCATTTGTCATGAGTTTTAGTGTATCATGTCTTTGAATTTTTTAGACTACGTGTGTGACCCATCTACAGTATTTAACAATTCTGCTGATTGAAATTCTAGCCACAAGCCTTTGACAATTTTCCCTCAGTGGTATTATTAAATACTATTGATTTCAATGAATCCGTCTCTATACGTGTCAAAAAATTAAACAGATTCATGTCAAGAAATAAAAAGCAGAACTAACGTATATACTTCATATGCAAATAAAGTGGTTGGACCAGCTCGTCTTTTACGCTGTAGTTAATATATAGTTGTATTTTCATTTTTTTGCTCAATACATGTGTGTGCTTCCCGATATTATAATTTCCTGGTATCACTAATGAAATTTCTTGGTATTTTCTCCAGATGGTGTAGTCGATAACGTCTGTGTCGTATATTATTGTAGGCACTGCCATGTTATATACAGTACTGATGAAATACACTTTTTGTTGGTGCGACTGTAGCCAAATCAGACTTGATGATCTCCCTCCTATTATCGTGTTTAACATGCATTACTAGGCAGTCTAAACATACAGGTGTCATTTCATTCCAATTCAGTTGTTACGTTATCATGAGAGTAATACAATTATGGTTGCAAGTGATGCAGTGTTTCAACATTCTAATTAGATTGTAACGTTATCATGAGACTTATACAATTATGGTTACAGGTGATGCAGTGTTTCAGCATTCTAATTAGATTGTAACGTTATCATAAGACTTATACAATTATGGTTACAGGTGATGCAGTGTTTCAGCATTCTAATTAGATTGTAACGTTATCATAAGACTTATACAATTATGGTTACAGGTGATGCAGTGTTTCAGCATTCTAATTAGATTGTAACGTTATCATGAGACTTATACAATTATGGTTACAGGTGATGCAGTGTTTCAGCATTCTAATTAGATTGTAACGTTATCATGAGACTTATACAATTATGGTTACAGGTGATGCAGTGTTTCAGCATTCTAATTAGATTGTAACGTTATCATGAGACTAATACAATTATGGTTACAGGTGATGCAGTGTTTCAGCATTCTAATTAGATTGTAACGTTATCATGAGACTAATACAATTATGGTTGCAGGTGATGCAGTGTTTCAGCAACTTCCGCACGGGCACGAGTGTGTTGCAGCGCGCACTGGAGACACTCATTACAGCCCACCACTCTCTGAACCGGGCGCTAGGGCATCCCGCTCTGCAGCACAGCAACGCCCACCAGCTCATCGTCAATAGTCACCACCTTATTGTTGAGGCTAAAAAATACAAACCAACTTTTTAACTAAGGTATGGTCCTTTAACTTATAAAATCGAGATTGCAAAATTGGAAGCACACGATCACTGGAGCTCAATATTAAGATGTTTTCTAGTGTTGAAGAATTTAAATTAACTTGAAGGAATGGGAAAATTGAGGTAATTTTCATGCGCTTCTCGAAGTACAGGTAAGGAAAATCAATGCTTAGTGTATATTTGAAGGTGATGGACTACTTTTATAACCTTTTTCAATCTTGAACTGCGGTAGCTTTTCTTGCGGTTGATTTTGAGTCAGAGAGAGAACGTAATTAGAATTAAAATTGAGTGAATTAGTTGGCCTTTGGCTATGACAGTGATGGAGCTGTGATACTATCCTATCATTTACAGTCACGTTGCAAATTGTCAGTATTGTTTCAAAATTTATGAGCTACGATTCTTTAGTGCTATTAAATGCTACATGTTTGAGTTATCTAACTGTAGATAAAACGTACATATTATGTAATATAAAAGTTTATCCGGGTTTTATTTGTGTTCGCTATTTAGTACATGTACCTGTACGTTATATTTGTCAAGGAATCGTTACGTGAAACGATTGACTAATATTACCTTGATGGAGGGTAATATACGTAAAGAGATAGATGCTTTGATTATTCGGCCGTGTTAGTTTTGTTTCGTTGTTTTCGTGCCACCGATTAGTATTCGAAGTATTTTGAATTCTAATAGGTGTATTCTACGTTGGGTAAATGTGTTCTGCTTATGGTTGTATTGTAGAGTGAGAAATTTTTCCAGTAGACTTAGGAGAATTGTACTGTTTTGTTACTGTTACGTACGCTTTACGTGAATATTTATTTAATTTGTACAAGAGTTTGTACAGTTGATATTTTTCTGTTGTTCCATGTTACAAAAGTTCCATTCATCATCTCCATTCAAATTCATAGAATCGTTGTTCCATAAATCTTCTGAACTATCAGAAATTCCTCGCAGGTTTACTCGTACTTTCCAAGTCTCTTAGCTTGTCTGAACATTAAAGTACGCTCACAACAGGACTCGCTCGGGGCAGCAATGAACTTTTGGTTGATCAGCAGCTTGAGGTTGATCTTATAATGAATAATGCTCTATCACCTCCAGTTAACCTTTCTTCTTCAAATTTACTACTAGTGTCTGCATTTTTCATGAATGACTTTGTTCCACAGAGTTTTGTCTATAAAATATTATCTTGCTTAAGTAGAATCCACATGCTCAGAGAGTTACGTTGTTGGAAAGAATAATTCATGTTTCATTTCATATTTTATTATTGTATTACACGTATATCAGCTTAGCAATTAAGGTAATATACAGAAGACACATTAATTATACAATTCTTTCATCAATTTCATTGTCGCTTACATCTTCGCACACAAATAAGACATTTAGGATACATTCATTAACTAAGCAGGATATTCCAAGCGGGAAAGCTCATCACATTACGTACATAACTACATGTTATAATTCTGGATGATCCTTTATCTCATTTCATGACTTCCTAACTCATCTCGTTTGCTCATGGTCAAACTATTGATGTTTATCGGCACACTCAGCTGATCGAAACTGAAGTGCCACTTCAAATTTTGAATTATTCGTAGTTACATTTTTTATTGCTCTATAGTACATAACTAGCGTACAATCTAACTCTGCCATTAAGCACTTGGTGATCACATTTTTATCAAAGCTATTAAATGTGGTCGATAAAAATTATTTACTACATCATTCACGACAAAATAGTTTTGTTCCAACAGAATTTGTGTACAATACACTGAAGCTGCTATGATGTAACTTTTGATTTTTTCGAGCGATTCCATTTCGTCAATATTTATGCTTGTTTATATTGCACTTGAATGATTTACATATTTTCACGGCAAAGGTGCGTACGACCGTAGGGATCAACTGTGCTTTGTAACTAAGTTATGAACAGTTTAGTTCAAATAGAACGTACAACTTACTTTTGCTAGTTACTATACTTATATTTGGCAAATTTAAATTTTTTGAGCTTGTACAATTACCAACTCGTCTTGAACAAAGGCAAAAGTTAACGAGTTTACCCCCGCCAGTACAGTAGAAATGTGTAGAACGTCAAGGAATTGAACCAGTGAAAGTTTCAATCTTTAAAATTTGAAATACCGTGTATCAAGACAAAAATGAGTCTGATACGATTCTCGTAGAAATTGAGCAAGCATTCTCTGCTCTTTGGAATTGCAATCATCGAACTGTACAGTGTAGAAACCCTAAACATATTTGGGTATAATAAGATAGACCAAAACTGAAAGGGTAAGTTACTTGGTACTTTTAACATTACTCAAATTGTTCTTTTAATAAACGTTATGACATTGCTTATGGGTGATAGGCGGGTAGAATTTCATAATGATGCACATCAGACTGTAAGTCTAACGAATTTTAATATTCTACAGCACCAAGATCAAATTTGTTTGTAATCAAAGAGGCCTGCTAATTCCCTAAAGATCGACTCCTTCGAGACATGCGAGATCATCGTCTCGTGCGCGCAACGTTGATGCCTGATGGAGTTCAAGCTTGGGTGGGGCGCTCTACCGTAAGCAAGTGGACACCTGAAAACCTCGACTCTCCTTAAAGTGTGAATGAAAATTTGGCTACCCGTGGTGACAACACCCCAATCTCGGAACTCGAATACTTGCTTCCATTCCTCAATGATGCGTGACCCTAAATTCATAAGACTGACGGATACAGAACATCAATGCTGAGATCGCTCTTATTACGGCTGTGGTTAAACCAAGAATGTAATATTAGGAGATGGATGGTTGCCTGCAACCGAAGACTGGAAAGTTTTGGTCAATTCAGAGATGTGAAAGAAGAACATAAATATGGCATACGGAAGAAAGGCGAGAAGCAAACACCCATTAGACGAAGAGTGCCGATTGACGGAAACAAGGTCGTAGAGGCGACATATGCTGCACGTGACACCAAATTGGAAATTAAATTAGATACGTATTCTCCAAATCATTCCTGGGAGGAATGTTGTACGCTAGCTTATGTATACGGATTCATTTGGGATTTTCTGGATGTATTCCCATAGTAAACGGAAAGATTTATTTTAGATACTACTAGTAGCCTCACTGGGTAAAGAGATAAAGAAATTTGAATTACACTTGCATAATTACGAGGTCCGTTCATAATTAAACTCTCGTCTGTAGACGAATTATACTGAAAACTAGGCTCATCAACTGCGAATTGGGGATGAAAGAAAGTACATTCGAAGTAATTTCTTTCCATCAGAACACTTGCTCTAATGCACCGAGCCCACCCATTTAATAAAACGTGCCGCGCATATATAAGCCAGCATGTATCTACCAAGTTCCAACTCTTGTGTTTGAAAGTGGAGTAGCCAGTCGAATCAAACAAATACGCTTTGATAGCCATAAGTACGATTTGAATTGAATATCTATGAATGCCGTATGAAAATGAGTCGCTGAACTGATCTGCATTAGTATAATTTTGACTATTCCCAATTTTCACATCCCCACCGGCTATTGAAACTTACACTACCGAGTTAGGAAACAAGAATTTGTGAACAACTCTTTTGTAACCTGAAATATAACCGAAGACCCTGATATGATGCCACAGCTCAGATTTTCACAGTTCTGCAGTGCTTCGAATGAGGAACAATTAACGTTATACATAACATATGTACAGGGTGTCTCAAAAAAAATGTACTCACCCTTTAACCGTTGCTAACATGCTGTCTTCTTTGTGTTGCAGGTGTGAGGTTCGAACCTTTGCGAACATGATTAAATGTAACTAAAGAATCATGTTCGCAAAGGTTCGAACCTCACACCTGCAACACAAAGAAGGCAGCATGTTAGCAACGGTTAAAGGGTGAGTACACTTTTTTGAGACACCCAGTATATAACACATTCAGCAGATTGATACAAGCAACAGCATTCCGAGGCAAGATAAAACCATGTAAATTCGCTAGTAGTATTTTAGGAAACTCCTACAGAAAGGTTCAACGTAAGTTGTAACCGTGTAGCCAACGTCAACTATAGAAATACGTAGTTGTTAATAGTAAAGGTAATATTAAGAAAAAACTACCAAATAGACAATTGCCAACGCGTGAGAGAAACGAAACTCCAGAAATACTCTAATCAAAATGATTTAACCGATCAGGTCAAGGTTCAGAGGAGGTACAAATACCAACTGGCAACGTCAATTACACAACTAATATCCAATAAGTAAAGCCCAACCACAGCCAAGATCATAACGACAAAAACTCATTACCCAAACTAAAGCTTCTGCGATACTTAACGCTTAGTTCTTTTAACGTCGGCTCAACTGGTGAGATTGAATAATTCTGACTCTAGGATGCTAACAGATCTACAAATTGGAGAATGTAACAATTCAGACCAATCGCAAATGTGGATTCATATTTTGATTGAAGTTATCATTATTAGCTCCAGCGGGAGTGCTAGATAGACCATGAATTTGAAAGAACACAGACAAAATTTGACCGTAGTCGTCACACGTTCTGAGACAATTGAACTTCGACACGTCATCAAGTAGACACCCGAGACTGGATCACGAATGAAGGCAAGCCATCTGCTCCAGAATAATTTGAGCTAGCGAAAAATGAGCACAAATATCGAAAAACAAAGAACGACAAAAAATGAAATGTCTTACAACAGTAAAAAAATGAAAAATTCATCATGGGAATCATACGAACGAGCAGAAACAATGAGATGAAGTACATGGAAGAATTGCAGTTCGTTAAATGCAGTTTTGCACTAATGAAGACAAAGATGAGAAAAAACGAAAGCCCGAGATACCGAACTACAGGCCACTGAATCTTGGAAGCTAACCAAATGAATTTGAATAATTGTGTGTAATTCAACAATGCGATATGAAATTCAAATTCCACAAAGCATGCTTAGGAAGTAGATGAACGGTTCGTTCGAGTGCAAGACGGCTTGAAAATAAATATAGAAGATATCATTAGTTATGAATTAAACAGCCGTTTTCGGTGAACGAACCCGAACGACTTCCTGACAAAAAAAGAGGTTTTGTCGCAAGTGAACGAAGACACTAAAGTTAGATGACATCAAACATTGAATTTCTTAATAAAACTGAACGCAATGAAGAATATTCCGCTGACATTTATTCTCGAACTCGTGTAAAAGTTCATCGATGTCGTTGTCCAAGTCGTCTGTACTCGATAGCTGTAGAGAAACAAGTTAAATTTCACAGACCATTAGAGAAAATCTTCAGGCAAGAAAAAATCATACAAAGGAGTAAATATTGACTAATGATTGAATCAATATACTGAAGACAGTGAAATCATCCGACGTATTTGTAGGTCTAATTAAAGTGAAATAGAGTAAAGAACAAAAAATGTGTACCGAAAAGAAAACAAAAGCATGAACATAATATATACACATATTTTTATTCGGAGCATGAATATAATGTTACACATTCCTGGAATAAATTTTTCGTTCTTCACATTATTTTGCTTTTAATTCAACTTAAAAATACGTCCGATTATTTTACCTCACTTTTATAAATTTTGATCGGTAAATATTTGTAGGTAGAATCATAGGGATGGGTAGAACCCACGCAACGAATGCTCAACGCGCGCAACTAAGATGAAGAAGTATGTTTTTTAATGACTATATTCAAATCAGAAAAATGGCCCCATTAACTAAAGTAGTACGAAACGAGCATCATTACGAAAAAGAGTTACTATGAGAAATAGTGTAATTTTGTTTGACGATAAACAGTTTGACAAAAAATTTGAACATATCGTCACGCTACTCTAGAAAAAAATTTGAGTTATGGTATGACGTGATATCTAGGAACCCATACCTCTTTCTCTGGTCATTATTTATTTATTTTTCTGGTGAGCTCTTTAAATGTTGAAACAATCGATGGTTCAAATGCTCCGAACATCTTATTGTAATTATAAAAGAAAACATCTATAAAATTTTGGTCAAACAGCCATTATAATTGTCCAGACAATGGAGAGATTTTCCAACAAAGGTCACGCTTTGTGTAAATAGCTCAAAATGAAAAATAAATTGTGCTTCTCATAACTTCCCTTTACTATGTAACATTTGAAAGCATTTTTCACACAACCTAAAACGATGCGGGAAAATTCCTTAAGTTTCGTTTTCAAGTAACTTTCCTATTCCTTAAATCTTTCTTTACAAATTTATTTAGTTTTTGTTCCTACTCATCATTGTCTAAGTTGCCGTTACGATCAAAAGTATCAGGTTGTATCGAAAGTTCTGTCTGTTTTTTGAGTTCAATTTAAGGGCATCATTACATCAATCTAATTTATAAATGACGTATGTATAGCAATCTAAATCACTAACATAATATTTCTTCTTTTAGATTTTTTAAAATTATTATAATAAGTAACTATTGTCGAACAAATCTACACTCCAAGTAAATGTACATTAGGCATATTCTACTGTATGAATTTCAGAAGGGCGAAACAACAATTTCAGCAGGAAAACCTTTCAAAGACACTTATGGAAATGATGTGGTGAATAAAAAGACCTGTAGAAGATGGTTTTCACGTTTCAAAAAGGATGATTTCAGTCTAAGGGACGAACCATGAAAAAGATGCTCCCAAGGACTCACTTCTGAGGAATTACAGGATGTCATTGATAAAAACCCTACCAGTACAACTAGAGAACTCTGCAAAAAGTTGCATATGACCATGTATCGTAAAATTATAAAACCTAGACTGCTTGCTCAGTTCTCTAGTTGTACTGGTAGGGTTTTCATCAATGACAGCCTGCAATTCCTCAAAATTGAGTCTTTTGGAGCGTCCTTTTCATGGTTCGTCCTTTAGATTGAAGTCATACTTTTTGAAACGTGAAAACCATCTTCTACAGGTCTTTTTATTCACCACATCATTTCCATAAGTGTCTTGAAAAGGTCTTCCTGCTGAAATTGTTGCATTGCCCTTCTGAAATTCATACAGTAAAATATGCCTAATGTATATTTACTTGGAGTGTACATTTGGCCAACAATAGTTACTTATTATAATAATTTAAAAAAAATCTAAAAGAAGAAATATTACGTTAGTGATTTAGATTGCTACACATACGTCATTTATAAATTAGATTGAAGTAATGATGCCCTTCAATTAGACTCAAAAACCGGACAGAACTTTCGATACCACCTGATATTTCAAGAACCTACCTGTTACTTTTTTTCATTGCATGAAGTACGTCTTAACTTTCGCCAACACTCGGAACTTTTTTTCGGTTGTCTCAAGATTAAGTTACGTCTATGTCTCGGTCTATCGTTAACTTCGTTCGTATCTCACACCATAATTCAAGTTGATCTTCATTTCCCATTCGCTAATTATTTTCAACTTTATCAAATCAAACATAACCAACAAGTAAATAATAAACTGTCAGCATTTAGACACAGTTTTTTCCCCAAAAAAGTTCAGCAATCTACACTTGATTTGAAAATATAATTTCACCTTAAGAAACAAAGCCGCTAAAGCTAGGATAGTAACGCTATAATAATTATAGCAAATAGATCGATACTGAAAAAAGGACAGCTTCAGATGCTCGGTAATGATCCATCGAGCCTCTACTATCAACCTCAAAATCAACAAATACTAGTCAATACTGATACCAATCAAATTTTAAAGGGATTTCGCCTTAAAACAAATATTTAAGGCAAATACTAGCCAAGACCTTCAATACGGCATGGGACTTCGGTATTGAACCAAGAATGGGCCAAACGGCTCGTTCCTATTACCTTATTCTATTCTATATAAAAACGCAAATACTGGACGTTACCGATCCCTTTAAAGGCAAATACCTTGAGTTATCACGATATCAACAATATTATATTCAATTTATATACTGCAAATGAACTTAAAAAATATATAGTTCCCAGAGTATCCCACTTGAATACGCAAACAATGGAACTCACCAAGAGGGCTAATTCGCAGATCATGAAGGCGCCAATGGTTGCCTCTTCGTGATTGTCTTGGATGTCTATGTTGATGATGTGTACCGGATTATTCTCCTCAGGAATATGGCACTCCAAAACTGTTGAAAGAAGACTCTTTATGTATTTATTTTACAACAAGGATTGAGTGAGAAATATACAAACATTCAAGACATGGAACGCTGAATCAACATAAAGTTCGGCCACAGAACGGCACAAATCAAATATGTTATACATAAACAGATGGAAATCACATAACTTTTACTCTTTTAAACAAAATATGTATCTTTTCCAAAGCCAACGTAAAGAAATAAAATATTCCTGGAACCCAACTTGTAAGATATTTAGCTAATAAAACATAGACAGTAATGTCTGTACAATACTGATTATTTTATGTTAACAGAAGTTTTTATTAGCGTTTTTCCCTGCTTTTAGTAAAAAAATTGCTACTTCATCAGAAGGTTAAGGAAACTTAATGAAGCTACTTTATACTTACACTCAAGTACTTGGTCGTACACTTTCTCTTCACATGTGAGAATAATATCAAATTTTTCAGAACATTCTTGAAATCTTTCAGGGCCATCTTTAATTCTTCTGTTTCGATCCAGCATGTGCAGGAGACCATTTTGTGTGTAAAGTGCTTTGTCTTTGTTGAGTAAATCTTTGTAAATGTAGTCATATGATGTGCCAAACTCGTAACAATTGGGCTTGTCAGGACCAGGACCAGGCAGCTTCACTTTGTCTCCTGTGCCAAAAGACCGAACTTTGAAGCCTTTCTTGTGCAGCATCGCATGGGCTTCCATGCTGCGGTTCATGTTACTGGAGCAGGACACCGCAAAGCGAAGGTCCAGGGACATCTTTACCACTATAGCTTTAATATCAATTACAAATGGTTAATAGTAACCACACTACTTAACTAACAAATATCTGGAAATATAAAAAAATTGGTTCCACATTATTATAAGAAGCAAGTTTGTAGACCAAAAAAAGTCTAACATACCTGAATGACATTAAAATTACCACTCTCTATTCTATAATGTAAAGTAACAAAATATTAAAATATGTCACAGCTATAGCTTCCTTTTTGTGGTTGAAAATGTACCTGAATTTCAAAGAAGTACCATTTTTATGAGTAACTTTACAGTAGTAAAAAAGAAGTAGCATTTTTGCTTCAGGTTCAACCACTACTCAATGAATGTATAAACTCACAACCTTTGTAAAAGGAATGGTTGTAAGAGAAGCAACTGCAGATGATATTCTTGATGATAAAAAGAGCCCAGTATACTAAAAGAACTAAAATGAAAATATGCAAATCCACTAATCCTGGAAAAAATGCAAAGCTAAATAAACACTAATAAAATTCAGTTCTGATATTAACTGGTCACTGTGAAGCATGAAGTTTAATGATAACAGGACAGTATCAGTAAACTAGTATTTCCACACACTAACGTTTATAAAGTTGGCCTTATAATGAACATTTTTACCGGATTTGTTCAAGGCACAAAATAAATGGAAAATCTAACCAACAGTAACACAACACCAATGAAGTTTCTTTAATTTAAAAATATGAATTTAATCATTTTGATGAAAACAAAACAATTGTCTGAAAACAGTAACTATTCTAACTTCATTACTGTATCAATTAACTATCCTTACTTCATTTGATATTATTTATATTAAATAAAAAGTTTACAATTAAAAACAACTACATTTTTATTAGTATGCACAAAAGTTTCTTAATTTAAAAAAAAGCTGGTCTAAAATAGAGTTCACAAAGAGCAGTGCATGAATTCAGTTTTCTAGTTCCCTCTATAAACCAGAAGTAAACACCTAAAGAACAGCTAATTTTGATATCAATAAAGGAAATTGACTGTGATTGTAAGAACATACTAAAATGAATACAAATTTATATAAGCCTCTTCAAATTATTGAATTCTTAAAATTTTCTTCTTTTAAACTCGCATGTGATCCAAATTTTTGTCTTGTGCATAGATGAGAATCATTTTAGCATATAATTAGATTAAACAGTAACAGAGAACCAGAACACTAAATTTATAAAAGTATTCAACACACTTCCTGTTATGTGACTTATCAGTGTGTTCCACTGTGCTGTTATTTGCTAGGATGTTATGTGATGTTTCCTATGTTATATGCTAGGATGTGTACCAGTGTGACCTACCAGTACAAATATTTTAACTATGAAACAATACATGCTTATACTTTGTTAATGTTGTGATGCAGTGTTACTACTAAAAGATAAGACTAAAAGGATTGCTATCAAAATATCATTTGAGGAAACTTTGTAAACTAATTACATTCTTAAAATAGAATAGTAAATTTATGCAAAAAAATCAATATTTATCATGACTTTTTAAAAAAATAAGGTAGGAATACATGTACAAGCAAGATCTCAACAGTAGTTTTACAAACACAAAATTGTTACCAAAAATATTATATTGAATGAAGTCAGTCCCCTTTCTCCACTATAGGACTAAATACAGACTACATTCTTTGTAATTCACAAATTTCAGAATCTTTCTCATAATGACTACAAACTATTTAGCCCCTAAACCCATCAGTAAAAGTCTCAAATTTTACTTTTGGGTGGTATATTTTAGACTGCAAATTTAACTTATGGAATATATCTGCACCACATCTGGAACTTATACATACTTATTTCTTCAATGAAATTTTAAATTGATTGAGCATTTTTCTTGAATTCTGAAGGTTATTTTTAGTTAAACCCAGCAAGTTGCAATCCAGAACTATATTACTTTAATCTGATCAGCATACCAAATCGAAATGTTTCCACTGACAAACAAAAATGCAGGCCAAACTACAAGCAAAAAGTGGAAGGATATTTTCCAGTACAGTAATATTTTTGAATAGCACACAATACATTTAAATCTAAATAAAGCATTGAATTTGATTTCTATCTTTTATTAATAATGTACCTACTTCTTAAATTTGAAGTTATATTTTACCTTTAGGAAACTATTTCGTTATAATATATTGGCACCTTACATAAAATAAATATGTTCTGGTAATGAATCTGATGTGTCTCGCAGAGCATGACATTTCTATGACACTTTTATCATCCTCCTCACTGCACTTTCCTTAATACCTTCACAACTTCTACTCTCAGTTATTAGTTATTTGTTACAACCACCAAATGTGAAAAAATTCACCTATTTTTTAATGATTTCTTTCATTTGTCAATTAATGACTTCTTTCCAATACACAAATACATAGCACAACTGTATACTGACATATTGCATGAGAATATTAATAACAATAAACATTTTATAATATCCTTGAACCTTTGGTATCCACAATAAAATGCTCAAAATACATTTTAACCCATTCCATTAGGAAGTAAATACTTAGCATAGGGTAGACACATTATTTTACCTCATTAGAACTGGCTTGCTTTCATTAATTTACCTTATCTAATTCAGCAATGAGAATGACAGGAAATACATTTATAAATAAATATATATTAAAAAATACTTCAATAAAAAAATACATGACTTTTATTCAATAGTATTGATTAATTTTTAAGGCTATCTTTTTAACGTGACTTAAGCTACCGTCAGCATACATGGAAGTAAACAAACCCGTAAAATTAAAAACAACAAATTTGCCATCTGGCTAATAGGTAAATATTTCAGGAACTGAAGATAGGATACATCCATTAAATTTACAGATTTTATATAACCTCGCCACTTTCATCGAAATGTTGCACTACTACATTCTTACAACTTTTGCACCCGTTAATTTGTACATCTTACTCTTGGCCGTGAAACTTTCACAACAATTACGCCTAGGTGCTTGTAAGAACAACTAGGTAGGTAAATGTTTCTTTTTGTAAACATTTTGGTACCAACAAAATTGTGTGCTACTTTCACCCCTATAAGATTCATTTACTGCCTTACCTGGTTTAATATTTCATCTGAACTTCTTGAAGGTCTTTAAGAAGTCGATCCTTGGGGGATACTGTTCTGTTCCGTTTCCGTTTAAACCGAAACTAAGCCCATGTAATTTAGATATAATTCTGTGCTGATGAGGAAAAGTCATTCTAATTTTATATCTATTCCTTAAGTGCCATCATTTTTCCGTTAAGCATCAATTATTTTCAGAAAATATTTAGAAGTTATAGCATATGCTTATCAGAATGAGTTATTTAGTTGGCTATTTTAACGAGCTCTAACATCAACAAACGTTATCACAATAAAGTTTGTTATCATGAGCTATCTTTAATCAGTGGGTACATCAAAATAAAATTAAACGAGAGAACTAACATCAGCACAAAGAACTGAAATAAGGTATTCTATACCAAAATTACAAAAATCGAGTTTGAAAGGAGTAAAATTAACCTAAGTTCTAATAATCATTATAACTTTATCATCAGACAAAAACAAACTAATATTCACTCGCTTATCTCTAAATATTGGACTGACCCAAAATTGGACTGAGAAAATAAGCAAAGAGAAACTTTTGACCGTAATACCTACGTTACGTAAGCACATGCAGTGGTATATGTTTACAATCTACTTCCACGAGTAACATTCTGTCTCTCACATTACAAAGGTCTGTAACTGCTTTTGGTTTTCAATAGCCGTCGGGTAAACTTAATCTTACCTATTTTCTCCCTGTCTAAAAAATATAGGTAGAGTTAAACTATTTTTACTCCAAGAATTGCTAAATTCAAGCAAAAGTTTCAATTCATCAGAGTGGCATACCACAAACTTTCAGGAAAGATTCCCGTATCAAAAAATTAACAAATAACTTTTTGCAATTCTTTCCTGCTTGAGATAGGTACAGGCTGTTTCAATTTGAAATGGAAGCATAATTTTAACCCGCAGGCGTATGACATATTTCTTAAAGTTAGTTACATTGAATGTCAATTACCTCAGACTCTCTGAAACTTAAACCCCTACATGAACTACAGCTTAACACGTTGACTCCGAAGTGGTACGTATGTGTACCACTTAAGTTAGTTTCTGTTGCCTCCGATTGCCTGATTGGTGTAAAACTTTACTTTGTACGCATAGTCACTAGAAGGATCTGAAAAAATTACAGAACCTAACCGAAGTGGTACGCATACGTACCACTTCGAAGCCAATGTGTTAAAAATTAGAGACAAGTAAACTGAAGCATGGGCGTAATGATCTAGGCTTATCGCTTCACAGTTCAATTCCATCTCCCTAAAAAAGAGGTGCCCAGAAAAGTACACTACCTTACATATCAATTACGTCAACCAGGGCGATAGTGGGAAAAACAATAAAGTTAGCCTGAACAGATTCTCCCAGTCATTATCGCACTATCGTGAACCTATCCCTAAGGAACAAGACTGCAAAATGTTACCATGACACGTTATGAGCCTATTGCGCTTCCCTCCGAGCAAAGCAGATGTCTATCCCAGAAACATCAAGTAATAACCATACTTCAGCTTACTTCTTCTAATGAGCGTTCTGTATGAACTTAGCAGTATCGCACGGTCGGCTTTCCAGGAAGAACCCAGAAACATTTTAAAGGCGTCTTTCTCTTACAAGCAGCCTTGAGCTCAGCTATGTGCGGTATCCACGACAGCTTCTCGTTTTGTCATCCCAAGGAGCTTGGCGTTATGTGAAAAATTTATTGGCTCCCCCTGAAACAGCAATTACGGTAGGTCATGTTGGCAGCCTACCTGAAAATAAATCCTATCTGCACAACCCAATTGTTCACATTGTCAATTGCCAACTGCATCCTACGTGTTAATGCTGGCGAGTCGATGAGGAATGAATCATGAAGTCATCGACATACCTGTGCAACGAAGAGACGACACTAGCTGGTAAGTTGTTGATTTCGTTGAGGGCCAATGCGAAGTGTGTAGCTCATCACGATACTACAAGATAGACTTTCCTGTAGGGTTTGCAGTGGCGAAAAAAGTGGTCCACTTTGAAAAGAAACGTTCTTTTTTTGCCGAGCTGCTCGAGGTACATGACCATATTACCCTGGAGACGTTATTCCTTCATACGCTGTAGCACTCCATGCCTCCAGTGTCATTAGCTTTAAATAAGTCAAAGAAAACAATATCTATTCACGGGCCACGACATTATGAACCAGATGGGCCTGAAAGCGCACGAAGACATCTGTGGTTCCTTTGAGTTGTCAGTGCCCAAACTGATCAGGGTTTAGGACCTCTTTAGCCTACAACCATCTCACCAGTTCAACGCTCACAATCTTCTTGAGTAACTTTCTTACGCAACTTGTCAGTGCTATGGGGCGCTAGCCAATCCATGCGGGTTCCAGATTTATGGGGCATCGCAAAAGCAAGGACCGTTGCAATGCACTACTGTACCGGGTAGGCATTGGAATTCCAGATCTTGTTAAAGATGAAAAGGAGTTTACGTAAAGCAGTACAGTGCATGAACTTGAGCATTTGATACTATATACCGTCGGGGCCAGATGCGGTGCACTTGCATTGCTTCAGGGCACAATAGATTTCAAGGATAGTGAATGGTTCATTAAAAGAAAGGTTTTCTTTTCTTGAAAAATTCAGTGGCTGCTGCTTCTGTTGTCTTTTACTCGCACGAAAAGACAAGGATATTGTGCATTATTAGTAACGCAAAAATTTTTATTGGCCAGTGCATCCACCACTTGTAAAATCTCCAAGCATTGTTTCCTGGTGAAACAAGCAAATCTACAAGCATAACAGTGGTTGGTGCTGTTCTATGATGGTTGTTAAGTCACATTTCTTGCGATATCCCAAATAATTCCATTGCAGGATGATCTGCAGCATCTAGTGTATTAATATTGCGCTTATCCTTTAGGAAATTTCTTCCAAGCTCTGGTGATTTTGGGGTTAACAGAGTTTTAGTTCAGCCGTGTCTGTCGCCCCCACACATGCAATGGCACTTTAGGGGGAGATTTCGGCAGAGACTTTGTTGATAATGGACTTGCTTTTAAAAAATCTGAAGCTACGTTCTCTGGTACGGTGATCACCCAGTCCAACGAACGCACCCGCTGAGTCACAGAGGTTGTTCTTCCTGGTAGTGTCGCTGTTCACTCTATCATAAGCCGCATCTCGTGGAGTTCGCAGATCTTGTCTCACGTCAGCAGTGCGTGGTTACAGGACCCTCACCAGGGCGGGGTACCACTGATTGTGATCCTCTGTCAGAGAATCACGTCATCAGCATGCCCTCACGAGGCATCGACAATACGTCGTTTAGTTTTTAACTTCCCGTGCTTTGTTGCTCATTTTTGTTTGGTGTTCCTTTCGGGATTGTCTTGGCTATTATTACCGAGGTAACGCCGGGTGGTGGCGATGTTCTGCTCGGAATGAGTTTTCGTGCAGCAGTAGGTAGGGGTGCATTTGTGGAGGGTTCGGTGGCAGCGAGGCTTGGCTTGTCCGTAAATGAGACACATTAGAGGAAAATGAGAAATACGACCTCCTTTAAAATTATCATTCAGTAGTTAGTATACGAGACGTTTTCACAGAATGGGACATTTCCCTTTCAAGAGCTTGTGCGAGTGCAGTTAATGGCAATCAAGGATCGTAACACATGACCGGTTTTCTCATCCACGAACCGGCCAGAACAATGGTTGGTTCAGACTCCAGAACAAATGCTCAAAACAAGCGTTGAAATATTTGAAGCGCGTCTTGAAATGGTACGTTCACACCATGACGGAACTTCAGCTGCGTAGAAAAAATTATTATAGCAAAATTATTAGGAATTGAAAAACGCATGTCATCAAAATTAACATAACGTAGAAAATCAATTAGTCTAAGAATAGTTGCGAGAATGCTTCAGTATTTGAACTTTTATAAAAATACGTATGAGCACAATAATAAACGCTAAAATTTCATTCACGAAATTACTCATCAGCTCATGTAATCTTCCGCAAATATTTGAAAATGTATTCAAATCGATGAGAAGTCTACATTTGGCAGCGATTCTTCATTTATAAGAAAGCATTTGTTCGACAATCTTCCAACCCCCTGGAGTTTGACATATCGACTTCGACAAGCTTCTTTCGACCTAGGCCTCGATAAGCTATAACAATAAGATTTGAGCATACATTCGAAGCCTTTATACCCCATGATACAAGTTCAGATGAAGGCGGGTGGTGTAGGAGCAATTGCTTTAGCGTGCCGACCAGTCTCATGAAATGGCAAAAAAGAATTAAGTGGTCGACAGTAAAAACGAATCGCAGTTAAAAATAAAGATGAACATCGGATTCAAGGGCATACAATAAACACGATACCACGGTATACATGGTCGACGACCCTGAACCGAATAACCACGGCACAATATTTGAATTTCAGAAAAACATTCTGCTAGAATTAGATAAACACGTATTGACCACGAGAAATATTCGGCGCTCTGTCTTCGACGTTTTCATACACAATGACATCAGGACAGAAATATAAAAATTAATCCAATCAGAAACTTCCATACGTTAGCATGGAGATCTACGAGTAGGTCTAAATTGAACGTCAATATGGAAATATCGCGGCAACAAAGGAAAACAATAGCTATAAAGAATAGAGCATTAAACAACTTAGTATGGAAAGTCTTGAACATACCTTATGAAACACCATGTCCAAAATACAGCTCATGTTCTGCGCTTCATAACAAGCTTGTTGAGGTTATTCTGTAAACAAAGAACGTTTTCATTCAGCACCTGCATTTTTCGCATACAACGCATGCTAATGTATTTTGTCTCGTTATTATTCATGATTCTGTAAACTTTTAACGTCCTTCTTTAATGAAAACAAAACATTTTTGTATTGTCAACGAATATATTTCTACCACTTAAGGACTTTAATTATAGAGGATTTGAAAATCTAATGTTTTTGCATATATCATGTAACAACTTGATTAGAATAAACTATTTACCTTTCTTTCTTCACTTTCCAGACGAGATAAATACGTCTATCGAACCTGAAGGCACTCCTCAATGGTATTGAACTCCCCACTATATTGACACAGGGTTTGTCTCATAATCCAACTTGCGCATGGCTAAACCTGACTTTAAATAACTAATATATTTTTCTCTTCAACTCTTGTTCGTAAGGCTGACATATTATTCACTTAAACTGGAAAAACTAGATATCTACTGTACGTTCCATCTAGCTATATTGCGACTACATTACGAGGCGCTCAGTGCCGCAAGAGCGAAGATGCCACCAACTAAAAAAAATTCCTTTTCCTATAGTTCTAAAATCTCACAGCCCAGCTTGATTTGTCGGTCCCGTTGGCTAAGTGATACTGTTCACCGATGATGAGTATACAATTATTTATGTTATGGGTATTTCCATTTTAATACCCTTGTATGGCGATTACTTCAAAACTGGTTTTTAAAATCTTCGCCCTTGTGGCACACTACACCTCTTATGTAATGTTCCATCTAAGTATATTATAAATAGATAAACAATCGGTTTCCAATTATTATTGTCATAAATGAATTACGCTTGGCGAAGTTTGAGGAAAAATATTTTTGTCCTCTTATCCGTCACAAAGTACTAGTAGTAATGTTTGCTAGCGCTTCAATGGCGCAGACTATATCGCTCCAAAGATTTCGCAATTCAGAGAACAGTTCATCTGTTACGTCATCATAACAATAATGAAATCTATAACTTTAATCATTATAAAATTCCTCGTTTATAAACAGTAATCCCAAATAGAAGTGATCTCAACGGCAATGCAGTGGCCTCAACAATGTCAAAAGATATTCCTTGCTAATTTTGAGCCCCGTCATTTAGGGGCTCAAAATTTAGGACGGGGCTCAAAACGGGGCAACAGAGCACTCGATCCATCGTTCTTACAAAACATAGCCAAATGTCATCACATTCATAAGCGAGGGTTTCAGCTGCCCACAACTCAAATTAAGCTTTATAGAAACAGTGGATGAAGAACAGATGTCCAATTGACATGAAAATGCTTTTGGGAAAAACAGTTTCAGCCAAACGTGTCAAATAAGTGTTACCTCCAATTTTAAAATCATAAAAATACAAATTGAAGACAAATGATCAAGGACGACCACTTTTTTCGTACTATTAAGAAACTAAATACATTCACAAAAATCACTATGGGAATCAACACATATAATACAAATTAATGCATCCATCATTGAAAAATAAGTGAACTGCGTATTCGTGGTTACATCGCATTATAAACACTTGTTTAACCCAATGACAATTACTTGAGGCGAATACAAAATTTTGATGAGCGGTTCATAAAAAAGGGTATTTTGGAGCGCAACATCAGAACCAACTAACAAACATTACACGAGGCAAAACGCAGGTCTTTGGTTAGTAGAGCTACCACAGAGTGTTATAAAGAAACCAAGTTCTTGGTTCCTAACGGTTCATACACATAGAAATATTTAGTCTGTTGATAACAAAATCGTTACTTAAGTTAGCCAATAAAATCACTCGGACAACAAACCGTTTCAGCAGTTCCGTTGAAATTGCACTTAAAGATTTCGTTAGAGCCCCTCATCAGTCCAGGCAACGTGAAGAAAATAACGCAGTTTTCTACAACGGGCTGCCGGTAAAAGACTACGTTGATACGTAACAACATATGCTTAGTACCTTTAACATAGTTATTACTCATAGGGTATATTCAACATTCATTCCAAAAAGAAAGGTGGGACACGATAGTACATACATGCGTTTACAAACTTGACTCCTTACAGTGCATAGATGTCTTTCGCTCTAACCTCATACAAACTTTATTCTGGCTTAGTAAATTAGTCGTGGCTTTAATCTTGTCAAGCGCGCCTGCAAACCTAAAGTGAAAAACTCGAGATCTTTTCAAGAACAGAGTTTTATGGATTGAGATACATTGCAATACCTGAAGGGCAAACTGAAAGACCAGACGGTCTTTCAGACACAGGTATTAGAACCCTTGAACAAATTACGGACACAGAAAGATAGAGCCCTTATACAAATGGAAACCATCTCATTTAGAGGGCAAGTACTCTCGCTACACTAGCCATGTAGTCTCGGTTTCGGTACACAGGCCGAGGTCACAAACAAATGGAAATGAAAATGGAAAGAACCTATCAAGTTCATCACCAGACGACAGTGTCTCTTAGTACACATGATCAACACGTATGTTTAGTACACATTCATGTGTGTAAATTACACATTACACAATATGTAATTTATAGACGACTGGACAGAACAACCATCAGTACTGTGCCTCCCTACAACCAGTCACGCGCATACTTAATAACTAACGTCCTCCATCGTGCTTCTGCCTGCAGTATACTGCATGATTGCAACACAGCTGAAGTGATGGACGTACTCTAAAGTAAATGGTGGTAGATTTACAGCTAAAAGTAGTGCATAGTGTTGCGGAGTGCATACGAGTCTTGGGCGGCAATACTAATTTATCTTAAAGAATTTGCTACTTCTCAGATCTGTATGTGGCATGCCAGCACACGCTGTACATTACACGGCATTATTTCTAAAACCCAACGCGAGATGAACGGCAACGATATCTATTGATTCCTCCAGAGTAAGGCACAGTGTTCAGTGTGGTTGGAATCCGTTAACTAAAGCCCTACCCTAATAATAGAATAAAATTCCTGGTAGGAGCTACAGATTGCAAGGAGCCTACCGCATCAGTAAGCATTTCTGTCAAACAATGCTACAACATGTAACAGCATTTGCGCGTTCAAGTGTATATTAAAGAATGACGCTATTTATGCAGACAGGACAGGCCACGCATGCAACGCTTCCAATTTATCATACGCAGGGTTTAATTCGTTTCGTTCCATACAGATGATCATCACAGAGAAAATAAGTGGAGATTCAATCGAAGTGGCAACAGAAAGGCATACATTCTGATGTCAGTTATAAGAGTCCGCTAGCTTTACGTAAAATACGTTAAAGTACGGAGGGCAGTGATTCATCTCAAAGGAACCAAAAAGTGAAAAAAAGAAACTCAAACTAAGACGCTTATGCAAAAGTCCCTTGTTCAGCGTGCTGGTCTTCTAAAAAGGGAAAAGAAGAAAATGGGGTAAACAAAAGAAAACGCATACCTTGCTCAAAAAAGAAACCCTAAACAGTCTCTTGCAAGTGTTGGGACTGGTATGCTGAATTACCAGTGAGAAGCATTTTTTCCGAAGGAACGCTGACTCTGCGAAAGTTTCTGGAAGACATCGCTAATTGGAGGCACTACAAGTCCGTGGGTGAAGTACTAAACTATAGCTATGTTATGTCAACCCCTTAATATTGATATAACAATTTTCGTGCTGGTCAGAAGCATATCTACACAAAGACATGAACACTGCAGGCAGAGGAGTAGAAGAGAGTGTGCAAGGATTTTTTTTTAACGCCACAGTAACGAAAGTTGGACTTTAAATGTCGCTTCTGAGTTTAATGGCAATGATTGTGTAAAATAATACTGCATAGAGGGATAGGAACATGTCACTCCAGAGGAGTTTGGACACGGAGGAATCAAAAGTCGCATCGAAATAAAGTAGAAAGAAGATACGGAAAAAAGATTTTCACTATCAACAACTCATGTATTCCGTCTCTGTTACGATGCATGAATAGGACAGCTGACCATGACCGACTATCAGCTTCCTGACACGATATCAGGAGCTTAACTCATCCAAGAAGAGTATGTAATCATTGACCGTTACAACACAATCAACGACCGTTACATAGGCAACACAATCAACGACCGCTCCATAGGCAACACAATCAACGACCGCTCCATAGGCAACACAATCAACGACCGCTCCATAGGCAACACAATCAACGACCGCTCCATAGGCAACACAATCAACGACCTTTAAACAGATTGAGAGCAAATTAGAAGATCGGGAGCTGAGGATCTATGAACAAGTCACTGCATCTATGAAAAACAAGTCACTGCATCCGTGAAAAACAAGTCACTGCATCTATGAAAAACAAGTCACTGCATCCATGAAAAACAAGTCACTGCATCTATGAAAAACAAGTCACTGCATCTGTGAAAAACAAGTCACTGCATCTATGAAAAACAAGTCACTGCATCTATGAAGAACAAGTCACTGTATCTATGAAAAACAAGTCACTGCATCTATGAAGAACAAGTCACTGCATCTGTGAAAAACAAGTCAATGTGTCAGACTGTCAGCACCGAGGAAGCAGCGTATGAGGGGCCCACAACCATCACTGCATACCAGAGACACAAAGCGCTCCCTATAAGCATAGTTATTTGAAAAGGGCGCTTCTTATTCAATAAATTCCTAGCTAGCTGCCTGGAAATTGTTAAAATTGTTCTTGCTTCAACAAAAAATGATAAAATTTAACACATTTGCACGTACAATTATAAAAATTACTACTCTTACTGAAGTATTTTCATCACTAATTACATAAAAGTGCGTGTACAAATAGCCAAGCCCCTAAGGTATAATATTACAATTACAGGAAAAGGCTTGTACTTTGAGGGCACACAGTCAAGGAGGCACAGTCAGTAGACGTAACTCGAGACATTCGTAGCACATCAAGACGTAACTCGAGACATTCGTAGCACATCAAGACGTAAGTCAAGACATTCGTGGCACATCAAGACGTAAGTCAAGACATTCGTGGCACATCAAGACGCAAGTCAAGACATTCGTGGCACATCAAGACGTAAGTCAAGACATTCGTGGCACATCAAGACGTAAGTCAAGACATTCGTAGCACATCAAGACGTAAGTCAAGACATTCGTAGCACATCAAGACGTAAGTCAAGACATTCGTAGAATGCAAGGAAAATAATATTGTGGATCCAACAGGAAAGGAAATAGTGTCGCATACAGCTAGCGTCATCCATTCTTCACAGCACATAGACTAATTATGAAATGAGAGTTCATGCGCTGTTTATCTCAAACAAAGAGGTTTTCAGAGTAAAACTCAGTGGGAACTGAGCATCTAGCAACCAGACACTGGCTGCTCGCTTCAAAATTTTCATTTCGAATAAAAAATTCCAAACAAAAAGCAACTTCTCACCTACAATTTATAAAGAGAAAACGTCCTGAACTGAGCATCATGGAGCAGGAGCATGCGTTGTACCAATACATCCATCAGTCCAAAGACCCAGTGAACTAACACCAACAAATGACATCAATTTCTACATTACTCCACAGCGGTCTGGACCAATTATTATTTTTATTACAAGTAGCACATGCACTGCCAAAAGCAGGTACGCAGTCTGGACCAAAGAAAATTAGCCCAAGGTCAAATAAAAGATAAGGTTTACTGATGTCTAGCACGCATCATTTCTGAGGTCTAAGAGCCTAATCAACACTAGAAAATGGCAAAGGCAACTCTTCATTTGCATCAACATTTAAGGCAATATGGGCAGTTACTCCGTAAATTTCGAAACAGCATTGAAGAGAGGTCAACATTGTGTGTATAAAGGTCAATGTTATTATAAGCTGCATCAAATTTTCCAGACTAAGTTTGCAGAGACCTGAAAAACGTACAAAAGAAAGTTTTCTTTTATTCTTTATGGTGTGACACTAAATTCAAGAACAAGACAACACAAACACAGGATACATGCTAAAGAATACTTCCAATTACAAGAACACAGCTTGATGGTACAAAATCCTATAGTAATGCTGAAGTGTGATCCTAGTGTAGTGCAAAGAAACCATAAATCGACTAAAAAAGAACAATAGTACATACTAATTTCAAAGCTAAAAAACAACACAAAATTATGAGTCGGCAAACCGCGCTTTACTACCAGTTCTACCATACGATGAGATATCGAGAAGATTAAGATACCAAAAGATGGGATATGGAAGTCAGTCATAGTTGCACTGGCTCATCTATTCTTTGCTGACCAATGGATGCTACTTCTTTTTCATAATATTTGCTTCATGGGTGTACAGTCTTCAAGATGCAACAGTGTTGTACTTCATGGGTGTACAGTCTTCAAGATGCAATAGTGTTGTACTTCATGGGTGTACAGTCTTCAAGATGCAACAGTGTTGTACTTCATGGGTGTACATTCCTCAAGATGCAACAGTGTTGTACCTTATGGGTGTACAGTCTTCAAGATGCAACAGTGTTGTACTTCATGGGTGTACATTCCTCAAGATGCAACAGTGTTGTACCTTATGGGTGTACAGTCTTCAAGATGCAACAGTGTTGTACTTCATGGATGTACAGTCCCCAAGATGCAACAGTGTTGTGCTTCACGGGTGTACAGTCTTCAAGATGCAACAGTGTTGTACTTCATGGGTACATACAACAGCTTCTACAACAACCGCTTGCACCTGCACTATACAGAGCTGTAAGCGCTTTTACCTTCACTCTAATGCAGAGCCTTTTTTCAAACTGCTCAACGCAAGATTCAAGGCGAAATCAGAGCTAAAGATATATGTAAATATATGTATGTATGTATGTATATACCCGTACGTACATATGTATGTATGTGTTTCAACTGTTCTGCATCCACAAATTGTGCCCTACAACTATTTACCAAAATAAAAATAAATTAACAGGCATTTTCAATTGGTTGCATTAACTTGAAAAGTAGAGTCTCATTCGAGAATGAGGTAAATAAATCAATCAAATCAAGTTGAATCTTTCCCTCACGATAATTTCCAAACCTTTGCAGGCACAAAAATTCAGCATTAGTTCAAAATTTCACGAGTAACATCAAGAAAAGTTCCCTTTCAATACCTTCAAAACGGAAACAAATTAGGTACTAATTTCATTCATGTAAGTGATACACACTTGATTTCATAAAATCTATATCATTAAACACTCGAGTACTACAGCAAACACTACGAACAACAATTAACCAAGGCTATACCTCTGACAGATCGTCATTAATATATTTAAGTATTAATATGTTGTGATTTTTTTGAGACGCTCACGTATGAAGGCAGATCTAAATCCTAGGTTAGAATATGAGCAAAGATGCCAAGGATGCGAGCAAAGATGCCAAGGATGCAACGGGTTCCCAATAGCAGCCAAACTTCTGACAAGTCTTGGTGACCTGCCAAGACTAAAGGCTATTTTCTTTTCTACTCAATTTCCAACTCAATTATTGAAAGAGGAATAGGAAGTTTATACATGCACGTAAATTTGAGTATAACAATATGAAAAATTAAAGGCAGTTGCTTTCGAACTTAATCCCAAGCTAACTCAAAGAATGGCAACACTTCAAGCACAGGAAACAAGAAGGACCTCTATACTTCTCTCTAAATTTAGTTTACTGTAATTCCTGTCTCTGTATTAACGACTTACATACTAAAATAAAAAAATCTACTAGAGATCTATAGGATCAAAAATAGACAAGGAAAGAGATATGTTATGTTCGAAGTCAGACTATACTTACTTGCTCCAGCAAGCACTTTAAATGAGACTTCTTTCACACCGAAATATTGGTTATTTCAGAAGCCAATCTATGGTGATAGTCACAGCTGCTAATACGAATTGTGCATGGAGTCTAGTAAGATCATGAATATAAGAACGTTAGGGAAATGAAGCCGAATGAATTTTTTTTAGCAGTTATTCAACATATCAAACTCCAGAACTGAATACGTGACGGGAGTGTTATGAAGAGTGCATTGCCGTACACATATTTTGAAACATTTCATAACCAAAACTTTCTAACAAAAATCAGCAGTTGCTACAATATTTTATACAAAAGTGCATATTTTAATGGCATAGAAAATTTTTATTAATACTCATTCCTGCAGTTAAACACACGCGGCAGACATGCATGCCGCAAGGTGAAGCTGTAGAATTCGTTGCGTTGTGGAACGAACAAGTCATGAACCTTTTGCGTTGTACATGGAACGAACAAGTCATGAACCCGTTGCGTTGTACATGGAACGAGCAAGTCATGAACCCGTTGCGCTGTACATGGAACGAACAAGTCATGAACCCGTTGCACTGTAGAACGAACAAGTCATGAACTGGTTCTGTTGCAGGGCGATAGCATTAAAGGATAACACAGTTCTTCTTGTTGGTGTTGTACTTGGCTGGTGGCCGTTCGCACTCTTGAAACTTACGCACGCTCCTCACGAGTTCATGAAAGCACTGGTCGACGTTCATGCGGATCTTGGCCGAGCACTCGATGTAAGGAATCTTGAGCTGCCGTGCCAGTGTCTGGACCTCCTCTGTGGACACCTGCACACACAAGTCGAGATGTTACTAGTAATAACTTGTGTTGTTATTGGAGGTTACCACCAAGTGAAGATGTTACGGTAACGCCACGGTAACTTGTGTTGTTATAAGAGGTTACCACCAAGTGAAGATGATACGGTAACGCCACGGTAACTTGTGTTGTTATAAGAGGTTACCACCAAGTGAAGATGTTACTAACAATAACTTGTGTTGTTATTAGAGGTTACCACCAAGTGAAGATGTTACGGTAACGCCACGGTAACTTGTGTTGTTATTAGAGGTTACCACCAAGTGAAGATTTTACGGTAACGCCACGGTAACTTGTGTTATTAGAAGTTACCACCAAGTGAAGATGTTCAAGTAACGTAGTGGTATGGGTTGTCAAGAAGGGCAATTTACTGTCATTATCTCAGTTTATATGATAAGGCTATTATGCTTGCACAATATTTTCTATCGAGAGCAGTACAAGGACTCCTGGAAGTCTATCCTTATGAGGTTCTGAGACAAATATTCTAGGAAAACTGCGGACGTAAATGATATGATACTAAACTCAGGAGGAACTAGAGATGAACTACGAAATTTCAAGTTGAAACATTTTCTTCCTATTCGCCAACTTGCAGATCCATTCAAGAAAAATTGTAAAGGAAGAACGGCGTTTGTGTGATCATGAAATGGATTTCCTCAGACATGTGAACTTGATGCATGTAATACAGTGTACTGCAGCTGCAGTGTATGCACGGCGGGGCACATGCAGCAACTGTTGTGATTTTACGTGTTAACGCAATTAACATACTAAAATGACCAAACATCTTACGTTTGAAATTATTCTAGCCCTAGAAGAACCCCTAGCCTTCCTGAAATCCATTAGAAATTCTTCACTTTAGTCCCATGTTCTAAATGTTTTGTTTTCAAGTTAGATAAGATTACATAAACACCAAGTAACAAAGAGTAGTAATTTACGCAAGATTTCGTTCAATCAAGAAATAACTTGAAGGTTATTTCTTAAAAAAAATGGTTCAAAAGGGTCATTAAAGGGTGAAATGGCCCCTGCGGAGCGTGGAGTTTCGCAGCATTGCCTGACACTTTATTGGACATCATAGCTGAAACCATCATCTGAAGACAATAATGGAGTTTCGCAGCATTGCCTGACACTTTATTAGACATCATAACTGAAAGAACATCTGAAAACAATAGACAACTTACCGCTCTCTGGAGCTCGAGGTCAGCTTTGTTACCAACAAGCAGCATGGGGAACACGTCCCTGTCCTTCACTCTGAGAATCTGCTTGTGGAAGCGCGGCAGTTCATTGAAGGAGTTGCGGTCCGTGAGCGAGAAGACAAGAAGGAATCCCTCTCCACTGCGCATGTACTGTTCCCTCATTGCGCTAAACTCTTCCTGTCCAGCTGTGTCCAGAACTGCACAGCAACGGAAGTCAAATAACAAAGCAATTCTTGTAAAAAATCTGTATGTATGTATGGCTTTTACTAGTCGCAGTGTCTAGGACTTCACATCGAGGAAAATCAGGTAGCAAAACACTGCAATTCTTCCAGAAATCGGTATGCATGTATGGCTTTTACTAGTCGCAGTGTCTAGGACTTCACATCGAGGAAAATCAGGTAATAAAACACAGCAATTCTAGTAAAAAAATCTATGTATGTATGGCTTTTACTAGTTGCAGTGTCTAGGACTTCACATAGAGAAAAATCAGGTAGCAAAACACAGCAATTCTTGTAGAAACCGATGTGCATTCATGCGTTATCATGCTCTTGCTAGTCGCAGTGTCTAGGACTTCACATGGAGAAAAATGAGCTAGCAAAACACAGCAATTATTGCAGAAATCAGTATTCATATACAAGTTCATTTGCATTGCGCTAGTTATTCCTTAATGGTCGTAGTGTTTAATACCTCATTTTAGTGAGTACAGAGTAGATTTATGATCGATTCTCACTCACACTTCCAGACAATAACACACAACAATTTATTTTTGTTTGAAATGGTTCACTCAACTCAATGGAATCAAGTCTCTGCACTAATGAAAAATTATGAAGTTCACATCAAAATAATAAATAACACCTGCAAACATGTAAAAAATATGCCCATAATATGTAGCTTGTAGGTGCGGTGGTTACGACACGGTGCACTGTACACAGCAGTTGTACAGGTACACAATTGAGGTGTAAGTTCAGGTAGATTGAACTCACAGCACAAACCAAGGGAATAAATTAAAGGAATAACAAGGGAATAAATTAAAGGAATAACAAGGGAATAAATTAAAGGAATAACAAGGGAATAAATTAAAGGAATAACAAGGGAATAAATTAAAGGAATAACAAGGGAATAAATTCAAGGAATAACAAGGGAATAAATTCAAGGAATAACAAGGGAATAAATTCAAGGAATAACAAGGGAATAAATTCAAGGAATAACAAGGGAATAAATTAAAAGAATAACCAGGGAATAAAGGGCTTAACTCGTAGCCAGGAGTCTATAACTTCAATGTAGAAGGTGCGTCAAAACGACACCTCACTGGTAGCTTTAATGAATCTCAAATAAAATAAAGAATGAAATTCGTGTTTCCGAAACGAAAAAATATCAAATCAAATGGCATTATATGGATATTTTGAAAATAGAAATACATTCATCCTTCTTTACTCAAACTTGCTTTCATTAACTCTACAAATGTATTACATCAATTTTATTCTACAAAATTCAATAATTTTCACTGACAATTTCATTGGAGCAAACTATCGAACAACTAATCCTATGAGATTGCAGAGGAGCACTAGTTTACACATAGATTACATTTAAAAAAACCACTAATATTTAATCCACGCGTGACACTTCAAT